>LOJH01034339.1:0-16061 GCA_001685095.1 Ellobius talpinus
TATAGACCTGAGCCACCAGGCCTGGGTGACACACAGATGGGATTATAGACCTGGGCCACCAGGCCTGGGTGACACACAGATGGGATTATAGACCTGAGCCACCAGGCCTGGCTGACACACATCTGGGATTATAGACCTGAGCCACCAGGCCTGTCTGACACACAGCTGGGATTATAGACCTGGGCCACCAGGCCTGGCTGACATACAGCTGGGACTGTAGACCTGGGCCACCAGGCCTGGCTGACACACAGATGGGATTATAGACCTGAGCCACCAGGCGTGGCTGACACACAGCTGGGATTATAGACCTGAGCCACCAGGCCTGGCTGACATACAGCTGAGATTATAGACCTGAGCCACCAGGCCTGGGTGACACACAGATGGGATTATAGACCTGGCCATCAGGCCTGGCTGACATACAGCTGGGACTATAGACCTGGGCCACCAGGCTGGGCTGACACATAGCTTTTTAATTCTTGGCAGAGCAGAGTGAGTAGTTTTCACATAAATTTTTTCTAATTTAATATCAAATAGATAATGTAAACAGTGAATTTTATAGCTCTTTGTTTAGATTTTAAAATGAAATTTAGAAGTACATCTCAAAAGGGAGATATCAATGGCTGTTCGATTTTTTTTTCAGGGCTTTTCTCCAGAGTCCAAACTCCAGTTGCTTCAGGGAGAAGTTTTTCCATGTCACAGTCCCTGCAGCAAGTGTCAGGTCCTGTGTGGAACCTGGGTCGGCTCAATCATGTGGCCATAGCAGTGCCAGATTTGGAAAAGGCCTCGTCATTTTATAGGGATGTTCTAGGGGCCCAGGTAAGTGAGGCGGTCCCTCTTCCAAAACATGGAGTATCTGTTGTTTTTGTCAACCTGGGAAACACCAAGATGGAGCTGCTTCACCCACTGGGGAGTGACAGTCCAATCACGGGCTTTCTGCAGAAGAACAAGGCTGGAGGAATGCATCACGTCTGCATCGAGGTATTTTATCATCTTAAAGTCTGCTGTTTGACTACCTATAACCAGAATCTTATATCAAGTTTTTAACGGAATGGTACTGTTATTTTTCTTTAAAGGTGAATGTGTACATCATGCGTGTGTTTGTGCAAGTGTGTATATGTGTGTATGTGTATGCACATGCACAGGTGTGCATGCATTCACTCTCTTTCCTTTGAGGAAACTACAAGAATAACATTAATGTATTTTGAGGACAACTAGATCCAATAGATCTAAACTAGACCTCCAAAGTGGATGTATTGATTAAATGTGGACTCTCTTGTAATATGAAAGTAAATGCTTTCCATTATCCCTATGAGGCAGTTAGGCACATGAAGAAAGATTATGAAATAAGAATTTCATTAACATGCCTAGGTTTTAGATGCAGTAGCAGGGATTGAACTGAGGGCATCATGCAAGCTAAACATGTGTCAGACACTGGGCTACATCCCATCCAAGGTATTCTCATAATTCTGATCTGTCCTTTAAAAATTGAATAACTTGCCAGGCAATGGTGGTGCATGCCTTTAATCCCAGCATTTAGGAGGCAGAGACAGGCGGATTTCTTTGAGTGTGAGGCCAGCCTGGACTACAGAATGAGTTCCGGGACAGCCAGAACAACACACAGAGAAACCCTGTCTCGAAAAATCAACTAAAACAAATTAAATAACTTGTTCCTTATTACAAAACCAATTCATTTTCAATTCCTGAAGGATTTTTCTTTGTTTTTAAAAATCATCCCCCCCCCCGCATACCATACCTTGCATGTTGGACGTCAGAGGGCAACTTTCAAGAGCCAGTTCTCCGTTTCCACTATGTGTGTTCTGGGGAATTAAACTCAGGCCATCAGGATTGGTGATAAGCACATTTACTCACTAACCATCTCTCCAGGCCCTGGATTTTAATATCTCCCAAACTGCATTTTGCTAGCAGTGTCTGAGGAAATGTTTGACAAGAACATTCTCATTAGAGAATATTTATCTGTAGATGGTCATGTTCAGATAACTGACTTTGAGGCTCCCAGCAATGCCAGTTAGACTTCAGCTTAAATTAACTTGATAGGACAACTCATCGGCAAGACATAATGACAAAATGAATGGCAAAGCCTCAGTCCTAATTCTGAAGAGCGCTAAATTGGCCAGAATGAAATCAAGGCTATATTCACACATGTGAACTCACTTTGTGTTAATTACCTGGAATTCAGCCAAATCCATGGAGCATGTCTCCAGTGAGGCAGGGATATATAAGCAGTCAAGTGGACTCGACTGTGATAATGGAATTAAGATGTGTGCCTTCTCAGTATACAGTGAGGTAGAAGTTGATTGCTCGGGTCAAGGAGCTGGAAGGTGTCACAGGGCATTGGCTATAATAACTATGAAGAAATCCCCTCAGAGAATATGAAGAAAGGCCATCATAACAGCTAACAAACACATGTATACCCTTTGACACACATGAAATACCGAATGCATATTGTATTCTTTGACTCTCCTGGCTGCTCTGTTAGGATGCCACTAACCCCTATGACAGGAGAAAAAACAAGACTTGATTAATTTGCTCACAGTAACATTAGGTATACACAACAGGGCTCAGGTTCAAACCCAGATTTATTCTGTTTCCAGGGTATGCACTCGTAGCCATGAGGCCAGTTGCATTCACTGTGTGATCGGACCTTAAAATGTGAGGTTGGGGACCCCATCTGACATTTGGCGGGGGGGACACTACACACAGTCTTGTGTTTACCCTTTCTTTCATCCTTGGAGGCTTCTTGGCTGCCGGTTTTATCAGTGGACAGAGGGTTTGTGTAAGCCCCTCCTCCCAGGATGGAAAACTGGACTATCTGACTTTGAGTCTACTCTCTTTTCTCCTCCACTGTGTGGCCTAGGTTCCACATCAAGAGAGCTTGTGCTATCAAAGGAGGCCAGCTGTGAGTCAGAAGTTCAGTTCAGTAAAGAGTGTGAGTCCAGGAAAGTAACAGCCAGTTCAAAAGTAGAGATCAGAAGAGGGGACAGAAATGCTATGAGTATAAAATGAAGGCAGGTGACATGTGACAGTGTGGAAGGTGCTCACCCTACTTCAATCTGATGGCATTGCCACACGCAGAAGTGGCTTCGTCACACAGATTTCCCTTTCCCGTCCTGAGCTATCACAAAGGTTTATGGGACTGCCTCAGGCACTGCTGTTCAACAGCCAACAGGAAGGGAAATCAGAGAGCACTAAGGGCAAATGCCTATGAGGTGACTTGGGCATTTTACCTGTCATTTTTACTCATATCCCACTGACCTGATCTTAGTCAGATGGTACGTGTGGCTGGAACAGAGACTGGGCAATTTAGTCTGTGTCTAGGCAACTATGTGTCCCGCTCAAACAAGAAAGACTTTTATAGCCGGGCGGTGGTGGCACATGCCTTTAATCCCAACACTCGGGAGGCTGAGGCAGGCAGATCTCTGTGAGTTCGAAGCCAGCCTGGTCTACAAGAGCTAGTTCCAGGACAGGCTCCAAAGCTGCAGAGAAACCCTGTCTTGGAAAAAAGGTTTTATAATTAAAAGGAGAAAGTGAGAGCGTCAGTCTGGATCAGACTTGACTATCAATCTCTGCAACACTTGGCAATTTTTATTTTTTTATTTATTTTTTAGGATTTATTTTCTGTATTTTGCTTGCGTGTATGTCTGTGCACCCTGTACATGCATGCAGTGCCTGTGGAAGTCAGAAAGGGCCATAGGATCCCCTGGATCTGGTGTTACAGATAGTTGTGAACCACCATGTGAGTACTGAGAACTGAACTCCAGGCCCCTGGAAGAGCAGTGGGTGCTTTTAACCACTGAGCTGTCTCTCTAGCCCCAACTTAGCAAATTTTAAGACTAGGTATTGCCAAGACAGCCTTACCTTCTTTCTGAATGGAGAGATACTATAAGACAGAGACACCGGAGAGTTATTTCTCTCAGAGCTGTGGCATTCTCAGATAGTGGAGTCACAAGATGGAACAGGCTTAATACCTCAGAGCGGGTGGAGCAAAATTCCTTGCCTTTCCTTAAACAAAAAAACATATTTGTGAATATAAATGTTGAGATTTCAATCTCAGTGTATTGTCGAACTGCAGCTGTAATATTCTGTTCTGGCTGAAGGACTTGGGTCTTGAACTGTCTTCTAAAGTACAGACATGATAAAGCCCATCCGAAGCCCTTTCTGTGATCAGCGTTCCAGTTCCTATGGCCATGGAGTAGAGTAGCATCAACAGCACCATTTTGTTTGCTCAGGAGCATGAATGCAGGAGCCGGAGTGCTGCTGTACAGCTGCTGCTCAAGGTTTCTCATGTGACACATGTCAGCAGTGACCACAGTGCCTTCCCAGATGCCTCACTCACGTGACTGGTACTGAGTGCATTCTTACAGCTTGGAGTTCAGCTGGATGTCTAATAGGAGGGCCTACAGGGGACCTCTTTGGCTTGACAAGCTAAGTGTAGTTCTGAGGGTAACTGAATTTCTTTCTTTCTGTGTTTATATTGTATCCCCACAAAACTAGAGAGGACTATGTGGCCTCTTCTGATGGCACCTTCTGCCACTGCCTATTGGTAATAGGCAGGTTTGAAGCAGGCCTTTTTTGAGAACAAGTCTCTAGATCTTGGCTTTTAAAAAAGTGTGTCTGAGTGCTTTGCCTGCATGTGTAGATGTACCTGGTGTGTAACAAGGATAGAAGAGGGCATATAGGGCACTGGGTCCCCTGGAACTTCAATTACAGATAGGGGTAAGCTGCCATGTGGGTGTCAGGAACTGAACTTATGGAAAAGTAGCCGGTGTTCTTAACTACTTAGTCGTCTTTCTAGCTCCTAGATCCTATCTCTTAACGGGAAGAGCCATGCTTTCAGAGTGCTATAACCACAAATGTGTGCTGAGAAAAAGGCTAGTGTGGAATTTTTTAAGCTATAAAATTATTTAAATTCCAAATTACCAGAAATGGGGAAGTTGGTATCAACATCATTCACATATGCAAGAAGCAACAACATGCCTAGCCTTGTGAACACAATACTCGGGATTGTTGAAACACAACAAGGTAGAAGGCCCATAAGCACCACATCACAAATAATGGATTTCCTCAGCTTTCTCTAGCATTTGGTCATATACATCATTAAGATATGTTAATGTATATCGTTTGTCGCATGATTCTGGGGAGACATGAAAAAAGTATTTGTCTGAATTCGAGCGAGGGCACCAACAGCTCAAAGAATAACTCGTTCAACTCCACCTTGATGAGGAGAGTGGGTTTAACTGGGGTTTGCTTACCAGATGGTGGCTGACCGATTGCAGAATTGCCAGCACCCTGCCTACCAACACCTTGTGTTATATGTTATATGGCTCCCATTCTACAACAGGACTGATACCATGGACTTAGAGCACCACCTAGCATTAAAGCAGCAGAAGTGACTACAGCTTAGATAGCAGGGCATAAGTAAACTCAGACCCAGCAAAGTTATTTTATGTGCACTCTGTCCTTGCTCTTGCTGGCGATTCTGTTGGCCTCAGAAAACACTGTCCCGTGGAAAGGTGGCTTTGTTTTCCTGCACTCTGGAAGATAGACAGCTTAATGCAGCTGACTGCAAAATGGAGTCACTCTGGGGGTGGATTTGGAGAACTGCACATCTGTAAGTGTTCATAGTTCTTCTCTAGCTTGTAGGTCTTTGCCATTCCTTTCATTATAGCATCCCTTCTTCAGTCATCACTGGAGAAATGGATGTCTTCTAGTATCCTTTGTCCTTTCTTACTGGGACCTGCTAAGAGGTTTCCCAGTGAAACCTCTGATTGTGTAGTTTCTGCTGTGGACACACTTTATGGATCTAGACATCTGAGAAATCAGCACCTGTTGGTTGTAACTTGCCCAGTTTCTGGTACTGTGTGATATAACTTCAGCAGATGCGACACAGCCTGTACAGTGAGTGGAAGACATACCTATGAAGAGGTTCACATAGGATTGGTATGTTGGGTTCAGTAACCTCTGCAGTGTGAGGGATAGTGGTGACAGACTCGTGTGTGTGTGTGTTGGGAGCTGGAGGTTGCCTAGCTTGGGAGGGGGTCAGAGTTAGTGATGTGTAGAGAACATCATTGCAGGAGAATGTGACAATTAACATAGGAAGTCAGAGACCAAGTGGATGAATGTCATGGGAGTTGGTGTACTGTGGAGCACCAGGGCCTGAGTAGGTTCGAAGTCATGGGGGTAAATTCATTGGGCAGGTGTAGGAAAGAAATAGGATGAGGAACATCTGCACACTGGGACTCTAGGGGTCATGATTTGAGGGCACAAGCAAGATAAGGAGCCCATGATTTAGGGAGTAATTGTATTTTCAGGGAGAGGCCTCCATGCAGGGGGTGTGTGGCATAGCATGATGAATGGGAGCGGAGGTGGAGTGAGGAGTGCAGCCACAAGGGGTGGGTAAAGAGGCAGCCCTGCTGCTGGAGCAGTGCAGTATAGAGACATTGCTGCCAGGGGCAGCAGAGACTGGCTGCCTCAAGGGGCTTAACCAGAGGCGTGAGCTTAGTGACATTAATGGGGACAGGGTGTTTGTACAGGAAGAACATAAAGTTTGATGTAACTTACTCTTGCAGGCTGATGAGAAAAGGTATATAAGAACAACATTATTTTTAATGTAAGATAGTGTTGGAATGGCCACATGATAGATGAATTGTTTTCCTGTTCATCTTTTGTGTTTTACAGGTCCTTCTTTGAGCCATGTACGCCTTAGGAAAGTTATCGAGTGAAATAGTTTAGTTCCTTCTTCCTGAGCAATGCTCTTCAACCAAGATGAGAGAAATTCGACTTTCAGAAGTAATTTCGGGGGCCCAGAAAGATGGCTTAGTAAGCTTGCCACACAAATGTGAGACCCTGAACTTAATCCCTAGCCCCTCATAAAGTCAGTGTGGTGACACTTGTCTATATTCCTAGTACTGTGGGGGCAGAGACAGAGGTATCCCTAGTACTCACCAGCCAGCTAGCCTGCCCCTATCTATGAACTCCAGGTTCAGAGACCCTGTCTCAAAAAAAAAGTAGAGAGCAATTGAAGAAGACATTGACCTCTGACTGGCATACAGGCACAGATAATTTCAGTCTAGTCCCGTGGTGTCACACTCCTGTTGCCCCATCACTCTATAGGGTAAGGCAGAGCATCACTGGAGCCTATATGCCAAGGATAGTCTAGGCAACATAGTGAAACAACCTTTAAAAACATCCATTTTCCTTTTGGCTTCCAATAACCCTCCTCAGAAAATCCTTCCGCTAGTGATTCCTGTCCACTGTCTTCTAGATGTGGGGATTTCATGGGATGGCAACATTTACAGGGAACAAGGCAAAGTAAAACAGGTGGACAATTTGGTGAGATTTTACTGCATACTAACATTGTTTTATAAGTGTATTTTATTAGAGAGAAAGATGAAAGGGCAGTATGCCATCTATGACCCCCTTATCTTAGTTTGGATTTCTTTTGCTGTGAAGACACACTAGGACCGCAGCAACTCTTACAAAGGAAAACATTTAGTTAGAGCTTCCTTACAGTTTCAGAGGTTTAGTACATTATCATCATGGCAGAGAACATGGTGGCATGCAGGCAGACATGGTGCTAGAGAAGGATCTGAGAGTTCGACATCTTGATCCACAGGAAGTGAACTGTGTGTCACACTGAGCATAGCTTGAGCAGAGGAGATCTCAAAGCCCACCTGCACAGTGACACATTTCCTCTAACAAGGCCATATTTTCTAGTAGTGCCACTCCCTATAGGGGCCATTTTCTTCCGAACCACCACACTCCTTGAGATCATATCCTCAGTGACTCAAATCTCTCCCATGAGGTCCCACCTCCTAAAGGTTCCACTACCTCCTAATAGAGCTATGTTCTGGAGATTGGGCCTCTAGGGGATACTCAAGAGCAAAACTGTAGTACATATCATGAAAATATAGACTTAAAAGTGTGTTCCTGTCAGCTGGTGAACATTCCAGTGGAGCCCAGCATTTGGGAAGTGCTGGACACAGCCAACCACTAGACTTTGTAGCAAATAGGGAAACCTAGGAAGAGTCACCTGAAGCCTTTTGAGGACTACACAGGAAGCCTCTGAAGAGAGATAATTTTTTAAAGATTTATTATTATGGGGTGCCTGTGGAGGTCTCATGGAGCTGGAGTTATAGGTGGTGGTGAGCCACCCAGCATGGGTGCTGGGAACTGAACTCTGGGAGCAGAGTTGGTTGGTCTAGAAGAGCTGCAGCCAACACTTTACTGCTGAGCATTCAGTCCTGCCCTACTCAGAATAATGTTAGGTTTATACTGCTCATTTAGATTTAGCCTTTAGGGTAGGATTGAAGCGTAAATATTTAATCTAGACTTTTCACTTAGCTTTAATAGATTTAAATTAGTTTGAGGATTGAATTCATTCGTTACTGTTATCAATTAACAACATATTTTATATAAAATGAAGTCTGTTAAATCAATCAAATTCCCATGAACTATTAAAAGTGGCTCATTGTTACTTGTTCATAACAGTTTGCTTGTTTGTTAAATTGAGAATTAATTACTTTAAGGGCACAAGGTAAAAACTTGCCTGCCAGCAAAGAAAAATTTTTTTTAGATTTGTTTTATTTTCTATGTACGAGTGTTACCAGCATGTGTGTGCACATAACGCTGCACTGGCGCCACAGAGGTCAGAAGAGGGCATTGGGTCTCCTAGAACTGGAGTTGCAGATGGTAGTGAACCACTGCATGGGTGCTGGGAACCAAAACCAGGTTCTGTTAGAACAAGTGCTCTTAACCACCAAGCCATCTCTCCAGCCCCACATTGTCATTTTTAAATGGGACCACTGAATACTTAAGGCGATCAAAATTTACCTGAATCTTCTGAATTCTAATTATGATAATCAAACATTTTAAGGCTTTGATAACGGCCATTCTTAAGTCACCATCAGAAGGGGCGAGTCAGCCTCAGCTCCAGCCTCACATCACTATACTCAGTTGCTGGAAAGATGTTAGAGAGGGAATCAGCCCAGCTCTACACTAATGTCATTCAGGTTTTCTGAGGTACAACTGCAAGTGTGTGGGAGAGTGAAGGCACTTTTAAAGATGGTGTTACTGACCATGTTGGGACACTAAAATTTATTTCCCAAAGCAAGTTGTTGGGGTTTTTTTGTTTGTTTTTGTATTTCTTATAGCTATTGCATGTACTTTCAATTCAGGAAATAAAGACAGTTTTATTTTAATCTTTTCGTGATCATCAAACAAAGTGTTCAGAGTACTAAGGAAGTGTAAATTTGGAGCTAGAGTGCTGGTTCTTAACCTGTGGGCCTTGACCCCTGGGGGTCAAATACCCTTTCATAGGGGTTGTCTCAGACCATTGGAAATATCAGCTATTTGTGTTATGATTCATAACAGTAACAAAATTATAGTTATGAAGTAGCAATGAAAATAATTTTATGGTTGTCACCATTCCATGAGGAATTGTATTAAAGGGTCACAGCATTAAGGTGGTTGAGAACCACTGAGCCAGACCAGTGGTTCAGTGGTTAAGAGCACCATGTAAGAGCACCATGTCAGTGGTTAAGAGCATTCACTGTAACTCCAGCTCCAGAGGATCTGATGCCTCCAGCCTCCAGGCACCTGCACTCACATGTACATACCCACACTCAGACACATAATTAAAAATAAATTAATATTAAAGAGAATTATAAATTTCATAACAACACTATCAGAAGGATGGATATAGCACAAGATCTCTAAAATCAAATGAGTCAGTGAAAGACATTGTAATAGAAATAGATGCTGGTCCAATTTTAATTAAGGATTTTTTAAAGTGACTTGTTACATTTCAGAAGTGTTTGTTAGTATACTGGCTAGTGTCAAACCTCAACCGAGGAAGTGCCTCTCTAAGGTCAACCTGTAGGCAAGCTTGTAGGGTATTTCTCGATTAAGTGATTGATGTGGGAGGGCCTGACCTATTGTGAGTGGTGCCACACCTAGGCAGGTGGTCTCAAGGTATATAAGAAAATGACCCAAACCCTCAAGAATAAGAGTCCCAAACAGAGGTGAAGTATTAAGGGGTGGTAAATAAAGAAGACAAATGCCAAAGCTGGGACAGGGAAATCTTGCACAGCTTCTTACATACTATTTACAGTGGGGGGGTGGCCAAGGTCAGCAGAGAGCTCAATCAGACATAGCCCAGGGGGAAGAGAAAGATCCCAGAAACTGTACCCCTGACCCCTTTGAAGTCTGGACCTTGCCAAGTCTGCCCTTGGACGAGGATACTGAACTACTGTTCTTTTTGTCCTCTCATCGAGGCCTCTAGAAAGCCTTGGGTTGATTGGTCTGCTTCTCAACAAGAGAACAAGCCAGTAAGACAAACCAGTAAACAATGTCCCTGCCTTGACTTCCTTTGATGAGAAAGTGTGATCTCAGCACTGTAAGATGGAATAAAACCTTTCCTCCGAAAATTGATTTTTTTTTTGGTCATGATGTTTTATCTCAACAGAACAAAGCTAACTAAGGCATTTAGCATAGGATTACTTCTTAGATTTTGGACTATTAAATAATACACTAAAATATGGGGTGTAACATCTAAACTGTCCATATGTATGCTTGAGTAGAATGTTCTATAAATTTTTGCCAAATTTGAATAGAGATTCAAAGACATCATACTCATATTATAATGCATACTTATAAAATTTCAGCATGAGAAGTAGAACAATTATGAACCCCTAAACTCCCATTACCCAAGATTTAGCAGTTTTTAAGATCTTGTCATATCTTTTTTTCTTTGTTAAACCATCTTAATTTCCAACATGTCATTTTGCCCTTACCTATCAGATAGGTACTCCTTAGATGATATTGTGGCAATCAGAATTAAAGGTAGCTCTCTGAAATGAGTGTCTATACACAGTATATAAATCAAACTTAACAAAATTGAGTTACAGATGTTGACAGAGGTCTCTGACCCGTCCAGTCCCACAGCCGTTCAGTCCCAAAGAAACACACAGAGGTATACATTAAGTATAAACTGGTTGGCCTATTAGCTCAGGCTTCTTATTAACTCTTATAACTTACATTAGCCCATAATTCTTGTTTGTGTTAGCCACGTGTCTTGGTACCTTTTATCAACAAGGCATTCTCGTCGTGATTCCTCTGTGTCTGGATGATGACTACAGGCTGAGTCTTTCCTCTTCCCAGAATTCTCCTGTTCTGGTTGGCCCACCTATACTTCCTGCCTGGCTACTGGCCAGTCAGCATTTTATTAAACAAGTACAGGAGACAAATCTTTGCAGGGTACAAGACTATTGTCCCCCAGCATACAGATGTCATTTTACAGTTGACTTCCTTTAACCAGGATTTAACTGGATCCAGTCATTACAAATGTGATTGACTTCTTCAGATTGTGTTAAAGAACATATTATCATTAGTGTGATTCATTTGTCACAGTTAGTGAACCAAGGTTGAGCTCTATTAGGAACTGAAGTCTAGATTTTGTTCAGATTTCTATACCTTTTATCCAGTGTCCTTTTGTTGTTCTTGTTCCAAAATTTTATGTCAGATTCAGCTGTCATGTCTCCTTGGACTCCTCTTACCCATGATAATTTCTCAGACTTTTCTTGTGTGGGTGACTTTGACACATTAGACTGGTTTCTGGTTACTTTTAAACTGTCTGTTATTGAGGGGAGTTGCCTGCTGTTTTTCTCCTGGTTGAACTGAGATTGTTGATTTGGAAAGGTAGCTGCCATTCTTATTGCCAAACATCAATAAATATAACACAGTAAACAAGACACTGTTTTGTCACTATTGACATTACCTTTGCTCATCCACCTAAGAAGTCAATTCATTCTACCACTGTCAAGTAACCATTCCTATTCCCAGCACCCACATGGCAGCTCATGACTGTAACTCCAGTTCTAGGGGATCCAACCCTCTTTTGGCCTCTGCAGGCACTGGGCACACACATGGTGCACAGAAATACATGCAGACAAAACATGCTTACACATACAAATAATTCTACAAAATTTTCTAAATTTTCTTATTTCCTATGACTGCAAACTGATATTCCCCACTATAACCCTAGAATCAAATATTTTCCCAAGAAGTCCTGTTCCGATAACTAGAGAATAGTGTTAGAAATCATGCATGGTATGGGCTTCTGAATTGCTTGTTGCCGTTGGAATGCCATTGGTTCTACGTCTTCTGACTAATACTGTATCTGTATTTTTGTATATAACCCTAAGAATACATCAGTTGTCACTCAAAATTCCAAAATCTCTCACCATCCCCTGCAGTCTGAGCCATTATCACATGGAGCTCCCACTGTCCCCATCACTTGTCTGGTCCCCTCTCCTGCACTTCAGATAAGTGAGACACTGATGACACACAGAAGAGAAGTGAACAGTTAGGAGTTTGTGGTCTTATGATGGAAGTGACATTAGGATAGCATTGTAGTGTCTTTCATTTCTAGTTTGGATCTCAAAGGTCATAGCCAGGTAGCATTTCTGGGGGAGCCAAGGAGCTTGGGATCAGGGAAACGTATTTGCTGAGTGCCTACTAAGTGTAAACTGCTAAGAACTTAAGGGCCACCATATTTTAATTATTCCCATGGTAGGTGTTTGTGCTAGTAGATTTCCTCCACTGTGAGAAATAGCGGAGACAATGCACTTGTAAAGACGAAAGGTGTATTCTGGTTTGCTGGCTTGGAGCTCCCAATCCATGACTTACTGTCTTCAGTGCAGCATATGATGACAAGAAGTGAAAGACACCACTGTCTCTTCAAAGGCGTAGCTCTAATGCCCTGAGACCTCCCTCTAAGCCCTGCCTACTAAAGGCTCGCCATCTCCCATTAGCTCCACCTGGTGCTGATGTTTACTAATGAACCTTTGGGGCCTTAAGGTTCACACTAACAACCTTTTTTTTTCATTATGGATAAGAAACCCCACTCCCTCAGAAAAAATTTGTTCAATGTTAGAAGAAATATCTGAAGTATAATATTCATGATGTAGATCGCAAATAGAAGCATCCACTAAGGTGAAAGGTCTTTGGTGTTACAGTTTTCATCATTTTTCCTGAAAAAAATTAGGCTTATTTTGTGAGGTGCTTTTGTTTTGTTTTGGTGCTGAGGGTGGAACTCAGGGCCGTATGCACTCTAGGCATGGGCTCCATGACTGAGCTACCCACCCCAGCCTATGTGATGGTTTAGGCATAGTCCTGTCCAAAGGCAGAGGAAACAGCTGACTCGAGCTCAAGACACACAGCAGCATTTGGTATTTTATCATCTCAGATGTACCTATATTTTCCTCATTTTTCCAGGTGGACAATATAAATGCAGCTGTGACGGATTTGAAGAAAAAGAAGATTCGTAGTCTGAGTGATGAAGTCAAAATAGGCGCACATGGGAAACCTGTGATTTTCCTCCATCCCAAAGACTGTGGCGGGGTCCTTGTAGAACTGGAGCAAGCGTGATTTGTAATTGGGAGACACTTAATCGACTTGAACAACTCTTATCAACACTATCAGATGTATTATGCTACTGCTTCCTCTACTTAAAAGTCAGATTAATTACAGAAAGATTAAAATACATGTACACATATATCTATGTATATTTGTTATTTAAAATTGGAGGAAATCTTAATTAGTAAATACTTGGCATTGTTAAAATGATGTTGATAGAAACCGCACCCAATTTTTCCACTCAGGCAGATCTCCCACATCTTTCTCCAGGGTCTATCCCAGTGAGTCTTCCTCTTTTGCCCTATTCATACCTTCTTCCCAACCCAACAGATCCAGCCCAGGTCCTACATCAAGTGCCCCAGCTTGGTCAGGTCTTTCCTTCCTGCTCTACAGCTGATCTCTAGGCTTCTTCTAGGACCCTCCTACTCGTCCCCCAACTCAAAGGCCCTCCCACATTGCATCCAACTTTTGCACCCAACCAGATCTATCCCATACCCTTGGCTTAGACCAAAAGTTCCATCCTATACATTATCCTAGTCCCCTTGGTCCACCTGACTTTGTTACATCCAACCTCTAGGGATAACTGCCCCCAACACCATCTCTTCTTCCCCAACCTGCTCTGTCCATATCAGATTTATAACTAACCAAAGAAACCCACATGTCCATTGCAAAAATAACAATATGAAAGTATTTTCTCTCCACAGCCTACTAGCCCGATAGAAATGTATGCCAATGAGAATTTCCTAGGTGAACTATAAGACACAATTTAAAATAACAATCATAAACTTTATTGAAGAATTTAAGGATTTTAAAGAACACACAAAACAGAGAAATAACAAAACCTGAGTAATGCTCAAGAAAACACAAACACAAGGCTGATGGAAATGGCAAGGATTATCTAGGACTTCAGAATAGAATTTAACAAGGAAATAGAATCACTAAAGAGGTCTCAAGTTCAAATGAAGAGGAAGTGAAAAACACAATAATTTAACTAAAACATTCAAAGGAAAGCCTTACAAGTGGAATGAATCAAGCAGGAGACAGAATATCAGGACTCAAAGGTAAAGTGGAGGATCTAGACCAAATAAGCAAGGAATATGAGCATTTTACAAACAAATAGAAAAGGAACAAACAGGAAACGGAACATCACGAACTGCCAAACCTTTGAATTGCAGCCATAGACAAGAGAAAGTAATTCTAAGTCATAGACGAGATCTTCAACAAGATCATACGAGAAAAAGAAAACGTTCTCAAGCTAAGGAAAGACACACAATACAAGTAAAAGAAGCATACAGAGCACCAAATACACAAGACAGAAAGGTACTCACATAAAGTGGTGTGGGACAAATGTCTATATTCTGTCAATTATATTTTAAATAAACACTGATTGGCCAGTAGCCAGGCAGGACGTACAAGAGGGATGACCAGACAAGAAGTAGAGGCAGGTCAATGAGAACAGAATTCTGGGAAGAGGAAAGCCCATTCCTCTGCAGTTGTGAGCCCACCAAAGAAGAAGCAAGATATGACTGCCTCGCTGAAAAAGGTACTGAGAAATGTGGCTAGCATAGACAAGAATAATGGGCTAATATAAATTATAAGAGTTAATANATTCTGTCAATTATATTTTAAATAAACACTGATTGGCCAGTAGCCAGGCAGGACGTACAAGAGGGATGACCAGACAAGAAGTAGAGGCAGGTCAATGAGAACAGAATTCTGGGAAGAGGAAAGCCCATTCCTCTGCAGTTGTGAGCCCACCAAAGAAGAAGCAAGATATGACTGCCTCGCTGAAAAAGGTACTGAGAAATGTGGCTAGCATAGACAAGAATAATGGGCTAATATAAATTATAAGAGTTAATAAGAAGCCTGAGCTAATGGGCCAATCAGTTTATGGCTAATGTAGACCTCTGTGTGATTTCTTTGAGACTTAGCAATTGCGGGAACCAGGCAGGATAGAAACTCAGTCAACAGTATAGCATAGTTAAAATTGCAGTTTTCAATACACTTTCTATGTTATGTATACATTAACATAGAAAGTGTATTGAAAACTGCAATAAAAAAAGTCACATCTAAAAAAACTCATCAGAATAACAGCTGATTACTCAATGGAAACCTTGAAAGCCAGAGAGCCTGGAACAGTGCATCCCAAGTCCTAAAAGACTGGTGTACCCAGAAAAACATCTGTCAAATTGAAGGAGAAAAAAACCTGATAATATAAACAGTCTTAAAAAGTTATACCCAACACACCAAACCTAAAGAAAATACAGGATATGCTATATCAGGCTGAGGAGAGAAAGGATCATAGCAGAGAGAACTGTGGAAAGAAATATCAAACCATAAGTACTGAAATACAAAAAAGCACTGAGAACAGAACACACACACACAAAAAAAATCAAAACAATGACCACAGTTAACACACAGGCTTTAATAATATCAAGACTTATATGACAAGAAATTTAAATCTTTGAAGAAGACACCAGAAAGTGGAAAGATCTTCCATGCTCTTGAGTAGGTAGAATTAACATAGTAAAAATGGCAATCTTACCAAAACGCAACCTACAGATTCAATACATTGCCCATCAAAATCCCAGCAAAATTCTTCACAGACCTTGAAAGAACGGTACTCA
>LOJH01034340.1:5435-15665 GCA_001685095.1 Ellobius talpinus
CCGGCCAGAAAGAACACAAACATCCTTGTCAATTGCAGACCACAAGGAAGTTCCGCTATCAGTCAGGGGGAATGAGGGCAGCTGGTTCACAACAGTCTGACACCCTTATGGCTTGGGAGTTTTGTATGTTTGTTTTGTATCTTAGAGGTGAATGATTTCTTTGAAACATGAGCATTCAAAAAGAAAGAAGAGACAAGGAGAGAAGAGAAAGGGAATAGGGGGAGAGAAGAAAGGAAGAAAGGAGGGAGGAAGGGAGAGGTAGAGGGAGGGAGAGACGGAGGGAGGCATTCCTCCAAAGTTTGTTTGGTAGATTATGAGAAGAAAGTTTATGTGGGAATGAAGTAAACTTGGAATTGAAGTAGAAATTCTACTTCAATCCCTACTAAGCATAGTTAGATTAGAGAGAATGGATAGTCTGTTCACTCTGATCATTAGGGCACTAGTCTTTTCATTTGGAAGCATTAGTAGAGGGAGATTCTTACCTTGTTTTTATACCCATGTGGTGCTTTTAAAGAAAATGCCCCCAAAGGAAATGGCACTATTAGGAGGTGTGACTTTGTTGGAGGAAGTGTGTCACTGTGGAGGTGAGTTTGGGGGTTTCATATATGCTCAAGCCACACCCAATGTCCCAGATCACTTCTTGTTGCCTGGACAAGCTATAGAACTAAGTTCCCTTTCCCGCACCATGCCTGCCTGCATGCTGCCATGCCACACCATGGTGGTAATGGATTGAACCTGGCATTATGGTGTTTATCTATAATCTCAGCAACTTGGAGACTCAGGCAGAGGATGAAATAAGATCAGCTTGAGGTACACGGTGAGTTCTAGAGCAGCCTTGGCCAGAGAGACCCTGTCAAATGCCAAACAACAATTGACAAACAAATACACCTGTTAATGTACTTCTAAGTGTTACTTTAGAAAATGTTTCATTAAAATATTCTAAAGACATGTCCTTTGGTACTTTGAATTGCATCAAGGGGGCAAGTATTTACATCTTATATATTTTCAAAAGTTAAAACTGCTTTAAGAGTTTTGATCATCACTTGTATATTTAGGGATAAAAGTTAAACCTTTGGGTAACATTGTTATATGCTGGGGTTGTTTGAGTGTTTATTAACTCTCATTAATAACTTTTGCCTTTGGTTTTTACTTGGGTTTGTTATTGGTGTTGGTCATTCCTATGACAGTCTAAAATTCAAAGACAAAGGAAACAATATTCTGGAATACGAAACATAAGAATTGTGTGATATCCATGTGATAGAGGTAAAGATGCACCAAAGGCTAAGCATAGGCTATTGGGTTATAAATCTTTTTCTAAAGGTTTTAGAGATATAAAGTCAAAAACTTATTTCACATTCCCTTAATATAGATTCTGTCATATTCAAAGTGCTCAGTAGCTAAGGGTCCAAAGAATGACTGAATGAAACTGTACAAGAAATAGCATCGGTTGTGTTCATATTCAAATGGAAGAGCAGATCTAGCTGAACAGAAGCTGTTTTTCTTCAGCCTATCAATCTAGACAGTGGTACCCAAGGTTGGACCTTGAGTGTGAGCTATCCTGTAGCCCAGATGGTCTCCAGGCATAGGCAAAACAGACCACTGGAGAGACATGAAAATATACAGAAGTTGTGATCTTGCTGCCTTCGAAGGAAATTTCCCAAAAGTTTCTGCATGTATATTCTCTCGTGTTCCATGGCTCATGTGTAGCTGGATGTGGTCTGAAAGTCTTGGCAGTGTCCTTTTTCTTTTAGGTCCCCATGCACCTAACTGGAAACATGGGTTCTGGGACCAGGAAAGGAGACATTGGATGCATAGCTAAGGAGCTTCTATCCAGTGCTATGTCCTGTAGAGGAAATGCTACTCCTTTCTTTATCACAATTGAGGAAATGAAAACTCTGTGGGGCCCCATTTATGAGGAATCTCTGAGAAGAATGAGTTCGGTAAAAGGCCTTCCCTCGAGCAGCACTTCCGGTGTACAGTGTCAGCATGGGAGCAGATGATGTTAGTGCAGAAAGCACAATAGGGATCACTCACAGAGAGCTTTCCTCTGGAAGTTAGGGTGTATATTTAAGGAAAACCTCAAATTATTAACAACCACACTGTGGTTTTGTGGAAAAGGTGTTCAAATAAGTTTGAACAACATTATATTTAACCTATTTAATCTATATTGGGGCTCTGTTCTAGTTAATGGTATATTTTAAGTATATATGTCATGAAAGGAGTTTTATGGACCCTTAGGAATTGATGGATACAATTATCTGAACATGCTTTACAAAATCTCCGCATTGCCAAAATCATTCATGAGATCTCACAAGTTTCATCAACAATGCATGAAACAGTTCCTCAATTTTTTAGAAAAAAAATTTAATCTGAAGGAAAAGGTTTCTAAATCTTGGAGAAAAAAACAAGTTCATAATTAGTAAGAGTCAAGAATGAGTCAGGGAGACATCTGTTGATGCCTGAATAATCTCTTAATTTTGAAAGTTTGAACTGTGATTAATTTTATCTTTTTGATCTCCAGAAAGATAAAATTAATGTCAGTCTTTCTAGAAAGAAACCCTGGCCTCAACATCAAGAGACAAACTGGTAGGCCACTACTCACTCAACCACATTGCCTTGATAAGACTTGTGTCGTCGACAGAGACAGAAGTGAAGGGTTTGTGTTTGTTGTACGATTTGTTTTACTCTGATCTCTTGAATCTCTGAAATACACCAGCTTAATGCTCAAGACTCAGGCTCAGCTGAGCCCAAGAAGAATGAACTTCATGATTCCATGCTTGCCAACATCCCACAATACAGGAACCTTTGTCCTGGAAAAGCGGTAACCTAAGAGGTCTGGTTTCTCTCTTCCCAAGTATAAATAGAATAACTCAGATTTGAATTTTATAGTCAAGGCATTAAATTGTGTATCCCCCACACAATTTGTATTCACCATTACAAGGGCCCCAGTATTTTGATTTCACGATTCCCCAACATAACACTTCCAGGGAACAAAGAACTATGATAAAGTACGTGTTTTAATAACTACAAATTATAGGAATCGTATTTCTATATTTAGTATTCCTCATAATCATTTTACTTCCAATTTCTTAAAAATGAACATCCTGTAATTCGGACAGGTAAGGGGCTGTGAAGCCCTGTGAGGACAGGGCTCATCCCTCCTATTCTTTTCCTTTGGACACTTCCAAAACGCTTGATGCCTCAAATTAAAGAGGTCACGATCAAGAAAAGGTAGAGACAGTGGTAAACAGGATGTGTTTCCTTTGCACAGCATATGTAGCCTCATTAATTCTGAAGCTTAGTTCCCAGGAAACAGTTGTTTGTGAATGGAAGCAGTCAGAAAAGGAAAATTATGCAGGTCTTTGAACAAGTAACATGAGTTCATGGGTTAAGAAATTCCAAATGCAGTTAAGAGTTTGGTTGCACTGAAAACAAGACCACTGGCTTTAACCTCCCTGCAGCTGTATAACATCTGGAACAAATAAGACAAGCTTCTATTTTTGAGTGAAGAATGCTTGTCTGAGTGATTCACACCCACCAAAATGTTTCCAGTGTGTTATCTTAGAGGGGCCGAGGGGAAGCTCTTTGCTCTCAGTCTTCTGCATTATGTGAACAAACGAGACGGGGGAGGAGGCATTTTTTTTTTGCTTTTACTTTTAAAAGCTACTAACAGAAGACAGCTTGCTTTAGAGTCTTAGCATTCCAGGGTGCACAAAAACAAGCATGTTCCACCAAGGAGAGAAGGCCGATGAGGTTGGAGGGTTATAACAGGGATGGGGGGATTTCTTCATCACACTCGTTCTCCGCATGCAATGCTCTACCGTGTCACAGCAACGGAAGTGGATCATGAGAGGCCATCACTTCAAAAACTAATTAGCGGGTACCCAAAGGGCTGGGGAGACAGCTCAGCCAGTAAAATGCTTGCCATGAAAACATGAAGACCCCAGTTCAGATCCCTGGCACCTACAGAAAGAGCCAGGAACAGCTGTGCCAGTCTGTACTTCAAGAGCTTGGGATGATCTCTCTGGCTAGCCAGCCTGAGTTCCCAAGATCCAGTTTCAAGGAGAGATCCTGGCTCAAAACAACACGATGTAGAGCAAATGAGGAAGACAGACAAGTGATAGCATCCTCTCACCTCTTCACACATGGACCCACATCACCCATTCACACATAGATGTACATGTACAGCCATGCACAGTGCACATATACAAAGTATTCATTAAGTATTCCCTGAGTAAATGAGTGATTCCTTTCAGAAGATCCTGATAAAGTGGTAAGGTGACCTACGCTGCTGATGCTGGATGTAGCAGAGAGAGTTTAAACCAGAACAGGCACCAAGTCCGAGAGTCAAAAATAACTTCGAGTTCTCATCAGAGAGGACGCGTAGGGAAATCTTTATTTCCATCTATACTTTCAGGTTCTTTTTTTTTTTTTGAAGTCAAAGAAATATATAATTTCAGGTGTTCTCCATGAGAATATCAAGTCAGAATGTAGTTTTGATTTTTAAACACACTCAGATAGCTTGCATTCATGTTTAAGATGGCATGATTAACAGGAGAGGCTATCAATGACACTCAAAATTCAATAATTATGAGACACTAAGGGGGAAAGAAATGAGAAATATCTCAACCTTTGTCCTCTGGCTGTTTGTGGGTGTTTTTAGTCTCCGTTGTCTTGGCTTTTATTTTGTTTGGAAGAAACAAACCTATGAACACACCCTGTCAGTTGCAAGAAAGACTTAACTCACAGATTGAGCTACCACCTTGATAGTTCAGAGAAAGAAGGGAGAACCTTCCATCTCGGGCCTGAAGCTGGTGGACGGACTTGTGAGGGGGCATGAGGAAACTTCTGCTCACTCTTAAACTGGGAGTAGGATGGTTAAGAGATTGAAGTTGCCCAGTGGGAGGGGGAAGACAGACCAAGGAAATTAATAGTTCGATGTGCTACTGTTTCACCTGGGTCGGTACGGTGCGGATCGAGCTCTGGGAGACCAGGAAAAGGCTTGAGTACGGAGGACTGATGAGTACCTTGCTCTGCTCTTGCTAGGAAATGGAGAAATAGGGCAAGGCTTGTGCAAGGAAATAACAGGGCCCTGTGTAGGGTGGATAGAGGGCATAGACCAGAGCAGCATGGGAGGAAAGTTACAGCAGGTCAGGGTGCCATGAATACACATGAAAAGCCAAGAGGCTCTGAGGTGGAGTTCTGTTGGGGCCGCAGACTGTGGGTTGATGCCTTCAGTTCTCCAACTAGCCTGATCTTCGACACAAAGAGACAGCATAGAGAATGTGTATATCCCTTAGGAAGTTTTCAGAAGCTCTCACCTCACCCAGTCGTCCGAAAAGAATCATGCGCTGGAGCCTAATTTGGTTACAGCTGATCACAAAGTGGCTGATAGCAAAACAAGCAATGCAACAGTCGTATTGAAAGGACTCAGAGGCCTGTGGATTCTGTTCAGTGTAAGGCTCTGCTGAAAGTAAGTATGCGTGGTGTTACACGGTCACCCTTTGGAGATCGTTGCACATGATATACGCACTGTACATTGCTTTAGCAGGATGCCTATCTGGTTTCTTTACGTCCGTCAGGGCCCCTCCTCCTCCGAAGACTGATCCCAACCCTGTATCCCCAACAAGGAGCTGCCTTCCACAACAAAGTCTCCCTAGCTGTTGTTTTGCTGTCTGTGCATAAAGGAACCACATACCTTCCCCTGGAACAGATTTTAAGTCAGCAGTCTTGATTTAAAGCGTCTTAGTTCACAGTTTAATTCTTAAAATTACACGAAGAAACAAAAAGTGCGGTCCAGGTTCCAAGACTCCCGGAAAACCCTCACAGGAATAAACGTTGTGACGTTTCTGGCTGGGAAATCGCCCGTTTCTCCTAATTCGCTTGGGCCGTTATAGGAGCGGCGAAAGAGTTGTAAGGTAGCCTTTATTCCTTTATTCTCAGGAATCTCTGTATGACGTCCATCTGCCCAGCGGATCACATGGAACAAAACTTACGAATCATAAACTGTGAAGAGCAAAGTAGGAATGTTTTCGGGCTGTTTTCACCTTCGCATTGCCGATGCTAGCCATTATGGCCATATGTGGTAGGTGCTCAATGACATCTGCAGAGTGAATACACAGAATATTAAATATTTGCTAAAGAAATGAAGAATGGGGCCAAAAATAACCTCAAAAACTTTTGAGGTTAACTTGGAAATTCTTTAGGCTCTCAAGCTCTAGAAACATGTAAAGCTAAAATCTGTAACTGAAAACTACCACAAGTGTTGGCATGGCTTGCCTCTCTCCTCTTGGTGGGTGCATTAATCCTGAGCATTCTTAGCTGAGCCTCGAAATACTGACCCGAGGTATCCAGGGCAGTGGCTGTGGGCAGGTGCATGAGTGAACGAGCCTGGCAACCATTTTACTATTTTTAGATAATTGTCTAGATGTTTTTATATAATATACATAAAATATGTATTTTAGCATATATTAATATATATAGTAAAATTTTCTGTGAGCAACAGAACACTAGATAAATAAGTTTTTATATTAAATGTGTCAAACAAAAGCACCTGTCCTTAGTTGTTTTTTTTTTTTGCTGACGTTTTAAATTTAATCTGGATGACAATTTCATCAGTGCTTATGTTTCTCTCCTGAGCTCCAGAAACTACCACCCAAGTGCTTTTTGCCATTAGTAGGAAAGGTGTTAATTGCCTTCATCATTCTGCCTTCAGTCTCTGAATTCATTGACTCTAATTTCCCTTGGCACGCAGACTTAAAATCACAGCCCTTCACTGGCTTGAAACTGCCACTCTCTAGATGGAAGCCCATGGCATTCCTACACCCTCTAGGCAGATGGTTCTAGTTGAATTTCTTGGAGCTTTAATCCCCTGGGGAACATCCTCAGTTGGACAATCTGTCTTTTTACAAGAGCCAGGTGCATTTCCTTCTGATCACTAAAAACGAAAACCAAAAGCAAGATGCTGAACAGGAGATTAAATGGCACCACAATTTCTTCAGTCTTAAAGAATTTCTCCTCAAACACCTCTGCAATGCTGGCTTACCCTGGGCCAGTAGAGCAAGGGATGCTCATCAAACCAGCAGCTCCATCCTTGGGCCTTTGGCTTTTCCTCAAGAAGCTTTTTAACTATGGCCCAGTCACAGTTATTAAGTGAACCTGAGGTGTTGCCAACTTTGTGGGTTTGCTGCCTAAATTACTGAATATTTGGTTGATTATAGCCCTAAAACAGCCACATACTAAGTAGCTTTTAAACATTTTCTCCCTTGGGCAATCACCTGGTATATCTGAACTGAAAGTCCACCACATATAAATTAGTATTTACTCAACTAACTACTACTAAAATCAATGGCCTTAAGGAATCCATTAAAAATTACATAATAGATCTTGACTTTTATGAATTAAAACTCCTAAAACTTAAGTGCCATGTCCTCGTCTTGACCTGGAAAACTGATTTTAATTCTATATGCAGTATTTATGGAACAAGCCCTAGAGATAAGCACAAGTTGTTAAGTGTCCAAGACATGAACTCATATGTGAAGTATAACACAAGAAAGGCAAACTAGGGAAAAGAAATATTCAAATCTATTATGTTAAATTATGGCATAGCCCTCAATTTTTAGTAATAATAAGAATGATAACTTTGTACTATGCAGGTGGAATGTCATTAATGATATTCAGTGTGCATAGCCCAATAAGAAGTAAGAAAAGTTTCTAGTTGTCTTTCTCATTACAAAAGTGGCGCTTTCACACATGATGCCCAAGGATAGTAGAACCAGTAGGACCCAGGGAAGCAGGAGGCAGAGATCTGGGGACAACAACTACCGTTACTTGCTCCCTTTTCACAAAGTAAACCGTCATATTCTAGGAGCAGGAGGAAGAGTCCAGAGTTAGTTTTGTACCAAGAAGAAAACTGAATTGAACACTACAAGCATTTCTTCTATACTCAAAAAGATCTGATTTCTTTTTTTTAAATAACTTCTTTTGAGTTTAAAGAAAATAACTTGTATTTAAATATTGACATCTTTAACATTTTCACTAATGTATTAAGGGTGTGCATTCTGATGCCTGAAACCGATCCTCTTTAATTTCCCTTCCACCCTTGTTAATCCTCCTCCTTCCTAAAGCTCTCATTCCACAAGCATGACTATTTTATTGTTGTTGTTGATGTTGTTCTATTTAGTTTCAGTTTTGTAGAGATTTTTTTTACTTGGATCATCTATGTGATTATGGGTTAGGCACTATCCATTGGAGCCTGGTAGACTCCTCAGTGAAGGAACAACTTTATCCCAGAATCCATCAGTAGCCAAAAGTTCAGCAGGGAGGAGAAGGGCTTCCTGATCCATGATAATGTGCTGACAGGCCCAGGATTGTATAGGTAGCCACAGCTGCTATGAAATCATAATCGATTGCCCATGCCATGCTCAAAAGATAGCATTTCAATTATTTTTTCTTTATTCTTGTCTTGAATTCTTCCTAACCCCTCTTCTGCAGTGGCCCCTGTGATTAAAGGGTGATGTGGGATTCCCCTCTACGTGCTGTGAATACCATTGGTGAATAAAGAAACTGCCATGGCCTGTTGATAGAACTTATAGGAAGGAAAACTAAACTGAATGCTGAAAGAAAAGAGGCAGAGCCAGAGACAAGTCATGTAGCCCCAGGGGAGAGAGACACCAGAACTTTAGCCGGTAAACAACAGCCATGTGGCGATACACAGATTAATGGATTAAATTAATATGTAAGAGTTAGCCAATAAGAAGCTAGAGATAATGGGCCAAGCAGTGATTTAATTAATACAGTTTCTGGGTGATTATTTAGGGACTGAGCAGCCGGCACGACCAAGCAGACTTATTACAACAGATTGACACCACATGGCCAGGTAAAATCCACTTAAAACCTGAGAGGGCTTACAAAGGAATTCTAGACATCAAAAAACAAAGTTTAGCTACATTTATTTTTCTGAATGGGTTTTGCTTGCTGTCAGCATGCTATGGCTCCTTTAAGAGAGGTTTTCCTGATTCAGCGATAGCAGAAAAAAGCTGTGCCATTTTGAAACAGCTTCCTGGGCCATGCTGCCAGAGTGACCTCTGGCTCTTTCAGGAGACCAAGCATTTTAATGGGGTTTGTGAGCAACATGCTATGGCTTGCTTGGTGACAACATGGACCGGCTGCGTGGCTAGAGATGGGGTGTTGTGCATGGCTCTTGGAGGCAGCAAGCAGCTCCTCCATGCTGGACTGGACTGGGCAAGCAGGCACTTTCATATTTCCCCTAGTAATGGTGCTGCTTAAGTTTATAAAAAGAGCTCAGCATTTTAAGAAGCATTTCTGGTCAGAAAATAATTACAGATACACAATAAAGACAAATTCAGATGAAAAGACCTCTAAATGGGTCCCAGTGTTGGATAAAAGTCCATAGACTTGGGAGAGAGAAGAAAAAGAGTATAAAGAGAGTTTGAAAAGAAATAAATCATTTAAAAAATAAAACGAAGTCTTTAAAGAGACAGAGTACAGACAATCATAGATTAAAGGAGTAAAGATAAATAAATATTAAAAATAGATTTAAAACAAATCAGCCACATAAAGATGCAATATACACAGAGATTCTGAATTATGTATATTATTGTGGGTTTTTTTTAATTTTTTGACTGTGAAGGAGCTAAGTACAGAGAGATATTTCATAGTATGGGCTGCTAAGATAAACCAACATATATTGTAAAGGTATCTTGATTTCAAAATTTGGATCTAAGGATTTGTTGTTTTGGAAAACAGGGTCTTTTGTTTCTACAAAGGATGAGAACCTGTGGATTCATTCCAGGCTAATGTGGTTTAATGCACCAAGACCCCCTGAAAGGTTGCCGTGAACACCCCCGAAAATTACTTTGCCCAACTGATGACTGAGATGAACCTAGCACACAGGAGACACCATGAAAAACCTGATTAACAGTTCCTCCAATAAGCAGGAAGTAGTCTAGAGAACTATACTCAAATTCCCAAATATTGTTCATACATGTTGGTTTACATTTAAAGGGGGATATGCTATAGATATTTGCATTGGTACAATGTAATGTGTAATTGGGAAATATAGGTTAATAGATAATCATCTATAATAGTCAAGCTTGTAATCATTTATGTTAGATTTTCTAGATAAACATTGATGTATTTCATATAGTTAGGTAGTCTTCAAATCTTTCAGAGACCTTCAGAATATGGCATTTAAAATGTTTTAAGAAG
>LOJH01034342.1:0-16059 GCA_001685095.1 Ellobius talpinus
TAACCAATGAAAGTAACACATAGACAGATGACCCTCCTACATCAGCAGGGCCCTCCAGGTGATTGTCATGTGCCTCTCAGAGACCAAAAGGAAGTCATGTTGCTAGCATGGAAGAGTGTGACCATTGTCGTGAATTAAGCACAAGCTTAGGAGCTAAGGAATCTCTTGCTCTGAGCTTGGTCAACAGGGTGACCTCCCCATATTTGATGTCACAATAATAATGAACAGCCTTGATCTACCAGGCATTGTGCTAAGGTATGGGTGCATTTTCTTCCATCCGTAGCCACAGCTTACAGAGGAGGTTCAGGTCTGGACAGAGCCATCTATCCTACAGGCAGAAGGTGCCCTCTAAGAGCAAGCTACTGGGCTGCAGCGCAGTGAGAGCTCCGTACCTGAGCACTTGCCTGCGGTGTGTGAGGCCCCGTTCAGTCTCCAGTAGCACTAGCTTTGGACCAAGCAGAGACTGCTGCACCAGCTCAGGCCCCGTGTTAGTTAACACTGACCATTCGCTCCTCACCCCATCCGCGTGATGACTGCTGACAGACAATGCGGAACAAGAGATGTTCTGTACTGTTGAGAAGAAACTGACTTCGCAGATGCTTGGGGGTTGTTGTCTTACCGTGATGTGAAGACTGCCTTTAGAAATGAAGTCATGCCTTTTGTTTGTTCTAAGCTGATAGCTGATGGGGACTAAGTCAATAGCACGGCCCCGGAGCTGGTGAGGACGAATGAACTCCGCTATCATTCAGAAGGTAGCAAGCATTTAACTCAGACAATTAGATTCGGGAGAGCAGGGAGAGGCAGCAGAATCCTGGGGTGTCCAGTCTGGATTGTGGATTACATGGTGATGCTCTAGAGAATTTTTTGGAGATAGGGGACAAGCATTTGGAGAGAAGGAGAAGGAACAGAGGAGTTTGTGGCATTTTGAGTGACGGGTGATGCAGGTGGAGAGAATTGGTGGGAAATTGTTGGTATCTCCTAGGGGGCCTAGGAGGGTAGGGAGTAATGGGGGCCATTGCTCTGAGAGACATTAGCGAATCCAGCATTTTCCTCTCCTGAGCAAGCTCGAGATTGGATCAGTTATCTTATTTCTGCCATGAAGCTTGACAATGGAGAGATTGCTCAGCTTTGGTGATCTGCTCTCACCAGACTCCTTGGAAAGCAGAAGAAAGTGAAAACTGGGCAGGTCCAGACGTTAAGTTTCAGATTCGTGTGTTTTATTTTTTTGTTTTGCTTTTTAAAAAGCTTTTCTAAGAATACCTAGTCAGTAAATGATGGACCCAGATTTCACAGTAAGCATAGTATCAACCCAATGAATGTGCTCTTCAAGCCTCTGCTGGCCTGAAAAACTTGATAAACATTGGGAAATTTGGTAGAGAAAGGATGCTGAGGGGAGGGGCGTGATTCCCACACTGAAGCCAGGTCAGACTGGTGGTGTATGTAACTTGGACATTTTCATTTGTTGATGCATTGCTGTGGAAGGAACTCTTGAAGCTGCTTAGGAGATTAAAGTGTACTAAGCTAGCAGCAACCTTTGTGATGATGCAGGGAAACTAGAAGCACTAGGCGTCAAGCTGGCAAACTACCAGTCATCCGGGCGAAAGCAGAAACAAAGTCCATCCCAGAGAGCAGCAGTAGGTTGCAAAGGTGATGCCCCGAAGGAGGAGAGGGCGCGTGTCTGAGCCACGGGTGCTGAGCCGCGGTTCCTTCAAGGACAATGACGTAGTCAAGAGAAGGCGTTCACGGTGTCAGAGGGTATAGATTTAAAGAGTCTCATTTTGATGTTGCCCTTATTGCTGACAGACAAGGAAACCTTTCTAAGAGGCAGTGGGCCTGCTGGAGTGATCCTGTTCTCAAGAGGACCCAGCATAGCCCTGAATTCAAGCAGCTCACATAGATTTCTGATGGGTATGAGTGAACATCTCCATTCAGCAGTGTGCACGCTTGGGTTGTTTCTGTTTAGTAGTCTGTCCCTCTCTGTAGCCCTGACTGTGTGTGTGTGTGGGGGGGGTGATGTGGGGTATGTATGTGTGTGTGTGTGTGTGTGTGTGTGTGTGTGTGGTGCAGGGGATGTGTATGTGTGTTCGTATGTGTACTGTTAGACAAACGTCCTATCCACTCTTTACTTTCATTTAGAGACCATGTCTACTTTAGTTGCCTAGACTGGCTTTGAACTTGCTAGTCTCCTGTCTCAGCCTCTTGAGTAAGTGAGGACCTGCAGGCTTATGCAACCAGGCCTGGCTTTGGTTGTACAGACAGCTGCTATCAAGTGTTCACTCTGGGCACCATATCTGTCTTCGATCGGGTTAGAGAGGAACACCCAATTACGAAGGAGGTTTCAGAAGATTCTTTGCAAAATGGCTTTCACCAGGACAACAATTTTACCTGTGATGGCTTGTTTGTCAACTTGATACAACTTAGAACCACCTGAGAAGAAAGTCTCAGGTCAGGTTGACTTGTCACGTGTGTGGGGGTGTGTCTGTGGGCGTTGTCTTGACTTCCTCAACTGGTGTGGGGAGAGCCAGCCTGAAAATAGGGGCACCATTGCCTGGTCAGGAGCCTGGACTATTAGAATGGATGAAGCTAGCTGAGCAGTCAGCATGCATGCATGTGAGAGTGGAAGAAGCTAGCTGAGCAGTCAGCATGCGTGCATGTGAGAGCAGAGGAAGCTAGCTGAGAAGTCAGCATGTGTGCATGGTGAGAGTAGAGGAAGCTAGCTGAGCAGTCAGCATGCATGCGTGTGAGAGCGGAGAAGCTAGCTGAGCAGTAAGCATGCGTGCATGGTGAGAGTGGAGGAAGCTAGTTGAACAGTCAGCAAGCTTGCATGATGAGAGTGGAGGAAGCTAGCTGAGCAGTCAGCATGCATGCATGGTGAGAGTGGAGGAATTTAGTTGAGCAGTCAGCATGCATGCATGTGGAAGCTAGCTGAGCAGTCAGCATGCGTGCATACATTTCTCTCTGTCCCCGACATTGGCTGTGATATGATTAGCTAGCTGTTTCAGGTGCCTGCCTCAATGTCCCCTTTCTCTTCTAATTTGCTTTTGTCAGTGTATTTTCTCAGAGTGACTGAAATGAAGCTAGGGTCCCACCTATGGAGCAGTACAGTGCCAGGTGGGACATAAAGCTTGACCCCCAGTTCTTTCTGCTTCATCTTGGCTGGTTCTGAAGAAAAGCTTGATCGCTGAACAATGTCCAGCAGGGAAACAACAGATCCTACCTTGGTTTCTCTCTGCTAGGACATATCTTTACTTAGCAGCTCTTCCCAACAGCTTCCTCTCAAGAGTCATTGTCCAGGATCAAGAGTCACATGTTCAATCCTGACCCAACCCCTAGCAAGGCAAATCCTCAACCTTCACTTGAACTATGGAAATCCCCATTGAGCTCTGATCCCTGTGGTCCAGACCTAAACATCAGAATCTGGACCCTGACGTGAAGAAAGAGGGCCATCTGGAGACTCAGTTTCTTTCATCAGCTTCTCTGGGCACAACTAATGCTCAAATGTTGAAAGCATGTCCAAAATAGGGCAGATTTTTATGCCGTAGTCAATGCTGACAGTAGTGGGGACAGATTTAGTGCCCTTGTCCTTCTGTCCCTTCTCTCAATCTTTCACTTCCCTTCTTATGAAAGCCCAAGGGAATTGCCTAGAGGGGGAGGGAGACGGCAGGTTTTTGGCTCTATGTCCTACTCTGCCTGTAGATGTCTCATGCTGGGTGTCTGCTGAGAACACTGGTTCTTCTGATGGTCCATCATGGGATGTAGTGCTGAATCCCTGGTGGTCCATGATGAGATGGAGTGCTGGATCCCTGGTGATCCATCATGGGATGAAGTGTTGGATCCCTAATGGCTCATGATGGGATGACGTGCTGGATCCCTGGTGGTCCATGATGGGATGGAGTGGTGGATCCCTGGTGGTCCATGATGAGATGGAGTGGTGGATCCCTGGTGGTCCATCATGGGATGTAGTGCTGAATCCCTGGTGGTCCATGATGAGATGGCGTGCTGGATTCCTGGTGATCCGTCATGGGATGAAGTGTTGGATCCCTGATGGCCCATGATAGGATGGAGTGCTGGAGGATCCCTGCTGGTCCATGATGGGATGGAGTTCTAGATCTCTGATGGTCCATCATAGGATGGAGTGCTGAATCCTTGATGGCTCATGATGGGATGGAGTGCTGGATCCCTGATGGCCCATGATGGGATGGAGTGCTGGATCCCTGATGGCCCATGATGGGATGGAGTGCTGGATCCCTGATGGTCCATAATAGGATGGAGTGGTGGATCCCTGATGGTCCATAATAGGATGGAGTGCTGGATCCCGGATGGTCCATAATAGGATGGAGTTCTGGATCCCGGATGGTCCATAATAGGATGGAGTGCTGGATCCCGGATAGTCCATAATAGGATGGAGTGATGAATTCCTGGTGGTCCATAATAGGATGGAGTGCTGGATCCCTGATGGCTCATGATGGGATAGAGTGCTGGATCCCTGGTGGTCCATGATAGGATGGAGTGCTAGATCCCTAATGGCCCATGATGGGATGGAGTGCTGGATCCCTGGTGGTCCCAGATGTGGCAGTTTCCCCTAAAGAGGCTAGACTTAAATAAGACATGAGTAGCATGTATTCTCCCCAAAAATGAAATAAGAAAAAAGGAATATTTGGATTCTCCAAAGTCATGTCTTCCAGCCCTATTCATAACTTCTTGAAGGTAAAAGTCCCCCAAGCCACAGCCACACTGAGACACTGGATGGGGCTGGATGGGTCTACAGGAGAGTAAAGAAGTTGTGAAGTTTCCACCTTCCCTTCTGTCTTAAGTGGCACACTGGAAGGGCTTTCGGCAGGGAGACCCATTGGGGCTTTTTGCTAAGCTTTCTGTTTCTCTGCTGGTCTTATCACTTAGAGTCTGGAGTGAAAATTGAGCGCTTGGGCCAGGCAAGCAATGCTGCCCTCCAGTTGCGGCTCCCCATTTGGTTCTCATTTTCTTTCCTCTCCCTTACAGCTGTTGCATGATGCACCTCAGGTCTCCCCGGGGAGCATGGAGGCATGGCAAGATGGGAAGTCCTGCCTGCCACTTCTCAATACCCAGGCCACTCACAGAGCCTTCCAGTTTGGAGACAGTCCCACCAGCCACTTGCTATTCAAGCTTCCTCAGGAGCTATTGAAACCCAGGTATTTCTCCTTTTCTTTTTCTTTCCCTTAAATATATATATATTCTGGTTCTATTCAACGCCAAGTCAGAGTCCACTTTCCAGTCTCCCCGAGAGACATCTAATCCCGACGACACCATGCTCATGAAGGAAGTGTCATAAGACAGTAGCCTGCATAAGACAGGGGGTGTGTCGGGGCCTTCATGTGCTCTGCCCCCCACTACAGCTGGAATGGAAATGTGACAGCTGCCTGCCACCGCCTCTGCTGCTGCTCAGGGCCCAAATAATCAGCTTAGCTCTGGCTGAGAATTGATGGCATTCTAAAAATAAGGCTGCAGTCCCACCCCCAAGCTAGTTATTATTTACATGATAAAGCACCTTTCTTCTCTTGGCTCTGTATTGAAAGGGAAATCATTCTCTTAGGAGAGAACAGACGCAGAGAATGTTTTCAGACTTTCTTATGCTAACCAGATGCATTCCTGTCGGGGAGGAGGGACCGAATGAAAACGCTAAGGATGTTGGAAGGAGGAAAGCAAGGTTTGCCCTTTCCAGGTGTCTTGCAGGAAACAGGAAGGAAAGGAAGCCAAAGACCCGGCTTGAACTCTTGGTTCTTGGCCTGTGCTTAATAGCTACACACTGGCTGCGTCATATGCCAGTTTGGCTTCTCTGTGGTACAGATACCAAGGTGGGTCTAGAAAGGCAGGCGTTTGTATGGGGAGGGGGCAGGCAGGCAAGGCTGGGAGAGTCTGAGACCGGCCGAGGGACACTATGGAGAATGGAGTAGGCTTTGCGCTGCAGCACCGCCCTGAGGAAGCCATCTAGTCCTGCAGGGTCCCCTGAATCAGAGAGCATCTCAGAAGGTTCAGCGTTGGGCACAGTATCTATTTTTATCACGCTTGCCATGTTCAGCAGATCCAAACACTGTGACAACTGAGGACTGTCCTGTACCTCTGTAGCAAGCCTTTGGTGTACCTTTGTGACCTTCATACACAGTGTGTCTTTTCTAAGTCTCTACTCCCTTCTGGGTCTGCCTCACATTTCAGTGAATGCTTCATCACTCTCTAGCCTCCGTCTGCTCATTGGTTAAAAGGGGGTTAATATTGATTTGCTGACAATGGTGACAGGTTAATACTTCAAAAGGAGACTGGCCCTTAGAAGTCCACTCAGCCATAGAATGACTCATAGATATGAGAGTCAGAATAATCCCAAGGAAAAGCCTGAGCAAGCAGTGACCCCAAGGAAAGTCTCAGAACTTCTCATTTGCCAAAATTCGGCTTATAGAAGAACAGAGCAGGAAGAGGCCAGATGTCCTTTAGCTGGTCCTTCTCCTGATGATGTCTGGGAAGGGAAGGGAAGCTCCATTGTTTAGCCCTGATCTCTTGGCCAAACTGACCTGAATGACAACAATCCCTCATCTTAAAGAAGTGGCATCTGCAGATGCTGCCATGACTATCCCAGCCTCCTCAGCACCTTCTGTCCCCAGCTCCCCACAACCCAGCTCCCCCACTGCCTCCTACGCCCAGCTCCCCCACTGCAGCTCCCAGCATTTTCTCCCTTCATCATTTGGCATGGTGATCTGCTCACAGTCAACCCTGATACCTTCTCATCCAGGTAACATACTGGAAGGTGAAGTGGGATGGGGGTAGGGTAAGGGCCAGAAAGCTGGTCATTACAGTATTAGTTATTTTTCTCATCTCTATGATAAAAGCAAGAACGAAAAGTCATTTGACTCATGGTTTGAAGGTACAGTCCCCTGTGGCAGAGAAAGCAGCAAGAACATGAGGTCACATTACATCCACAGTCGGGAAGCAGAGAGATGGGTGGCTGGTGGCAGCTCACCTTCTTCTTCTCATTTACTCGGGGATCCCAGCCCATGGAGTGGCGCTGCCTACATTCAGCCAGTTAAACCTCTCTGGAAGATGCCCTTGCTGACATGCCAAGGGTGTGTCTCTAAATCCTGTCAAGTTGACAGTCAAGATTAATGGTCACACTGGTGTCACTGGCATATGCACTCATAAACTATCCCAGTCCCAAATGTTTTAACAATCATGTCTTCAGAAGTTGCCAGCTCTGTCGTGAGCTGTTACCCTCATCCAGTTTGCGTCCTTGCTGTGTTTCCACTGTCCCACAAAGCTGGCGCTGTCACTTGGACCCTGCAGTGAATATGTGTGCGTGTGCTCTTCCTCTCCCCTTTCCTCTGGCAGTGAGGACTCACAGCTGCTCTTCCCTGCTCTGCCGGATTCCGGGAGGTGAATCTACTGCTGCCTTTTTGAAATGTTAATTAGTCTTTTCTGCAAGAAGACTGCCTTAAGAAATAGTTCTGCAAAGCAAATGTCAAGCCTGATTGCTGAGCCCACGTATGTGATGTGCTGAGTGCTCTGGAGTGCATCCCAATAGTCTTTTAAGTTGGCACAGGCGATCAGACACGTCAGGAGAAACATGGAGCTGTGGACCATCTGGGCAATTTCATTTAACAAATATGGGTTCTTCCTCTTCTTAAAGAACATTGCCCTCTAGGAAACCTGCTCATCTGATGAAGAACATTGCCCTCTAGGAAACCTGCTCATCTGATGAACAAATGTGAATCTTAGACTCACAATGCTGAAAAGCAAAGAATTAACAGCATAATGTTGTCATCAGATCCTACTTCTGAATTATTCATTTCCTCCTTAACTCAATTTAGTCACTATTTGTTAAATGTGTACTATGCAGTAGAACCTGCCCATATAGCTACAGTAGCAAGATGAACTTGGTCTCGGTCCTCTATTGGGTATTAGACATGGAGCCGGCACAGACGTGTATTGATGCCTGCGTCTCTACTGCCTTTTCATATTGTCCTAAATGGCCTGTTGGTGGGCCCATGCACCACAGATAATTCTATGGCTATATTCCCAGGGCCTAGCACAGTGCCTTCGACATACTGAACTCTCAGTTAATGTTGTATGGTTAGCTGGCTTGATGAACGGGTGAATAGGAAGTTTGCTTGGCTTGATGTGGGAATGATATGAAAACATCAAGTAAATTAATACTAGCTTTCAATTATTGGCTACATAATATGTTGCAATTCCTCTTCCAGGACAGTTGAGGTCTTGGGGTGTCGTGGGAGGGGAGGCAGAGAAATAGGGAGAGCACTCCTGTGCCTTTGAGTTAAATATGTCCCATAGAACGTACTCATCTGATACCCAAATCACATTCTCATTATTTGAGCTGTCCCTGTTCCTGCTACCACCTCCCTCCCCATGAAGATACACAAATAGAAAGCACATTCATTGGGTATAAACAGTTTGTATTAGGGAGGGTATAGCTCTGCTTGCATGATGTACCAAGAGCAGTCAGGTCCGTTGAGACAGGGTGGTAGCCAGCCTCTAAGCAAATAAGAATTGGTTACAGGGTAGAGTTTGTGTTTCACACCAAGAGGAGCTATATAAATGATTTGTGCATCATTATGAATTAGCTCAACCCTAATGAACTGGACACTCAAGTGATGAAGATGATAAATTTTAGGACAGTGAATTTTACCATAATTTTAATGTTGATTTTTAAAGTTCCAGCATGTTCCTTCTTGCCATATGCTAGGACTTATACCACTAGCTAAACTTGCCATAGGAAATCTGTACAATTCCTCCAGAGGTGATCAGGAAACTGTACTAACTGTATTAACAGCCAGTGTGCTCTGACTTCTGGAAGTCCCTGCATCTTTGGGAGTGGGCTCACCTCTACTCATCTTCTGAGGTGCAGGAAACCGAAGGCATCTATTTCCCTCCATTGTCCATTTCTTTCCTTTTTTAATTTTTTCTATTTATTTATTTATGAAAGAAAACATCTTACTGATGTATACATAAAAACATCTCGGCAGCCCAGGTTGGCCTCAAACTTGTAATCCTCCTGCTCCTAGCTCCTGGGAACTGGGGTTATAGGCCAGCATGCCCAGTTCTTCTCTCCTATCTCTCTCTTTATCCACAGGTCACAATTTTCTATGGACATAAAGACAACATCTTCCAAAGGGCTGGTGTTTTACACAGGCACCAAGAACTCCTTCATGGCTCTTTATCTCTCAGAAGGACATGTCGTCTTTGCTTTGGGGGCAGAAGGAAAGAAATTGAGACTCAGAAGCAAGGAGAAATACCATGATGGGAAGTGGCACATGGTGAGAGCTGGGACTGTGTGAAAATGGGTTGAGCATCTTGAAATAATCCAAAATCCAAAATGGCCCAATGTCCCAAACATTCTGAGAAAAGACATAGTACCTTAAACAGAAAATGTCATTCCTAGCTTCTTTAACAGATTATAGTCAAAATACTAAATATATTATATAGAATTTCTTCCCCTCTCTCTGTGTGTATATACATATTGAACATGAGTGAATTTTATGTTTAGACTTGAGTTCCATTCTAATATGTCTCATTATATATATATATATGAACATTCCAAAAGCAGAAAACAGATTATAACACTTTTGGTCCCAAACATTTCAGATAAGGGATCCCCAGTCTGTACTTCCAGCTGGTGCAGAATATACTGTCTCAGTAGCCAAAATGAAGAGTCTAGAATTATTCCCAGGAACCCTGGCATATGTAGAGGGAGAGTCTATGTAGGTAGGGACATTGGATGCCCAGCATCTTGGGACAGACTGTCATACACACATGAACTATGTTGGATGGCAGCCTGAATGTCAAGACAGACTCAAACCATTACTTCTGTGATCCCTTCCCCAGCTACCTGGACTTCACGGTGCCACAGCTTATTTCCCATCCCCACACACTGGACCACTCCTCTTCTCAGAGCCCGTTCTTGGGCCTCTCTCTGGGACCTGGTATTCTTTCATAGACAAGCAGAAAGCCTTCTCTCACTACATCCCTAGTATTCCAGCTCTAGGCTGAGTTAAAAGCATACACTAGAAAAGGAAGCCATGCTTTTCTGATGATCATTAATATTCAACAAATATTGAGTGGGCTGCTCTCTTGGATCACATAAACATCTTGACTGTAATGTCAGATACTAGTCTTTTGGGGAAATGTTAGTCTGGCTGGACCACAGGAAGTCAGAGTGGGGGTACTATTTTAGTTAAAGTAGTCAGGAAAAGACTCCTGGAGGAGGCAGCCACCATGTGGATTCATGGGACTGGAGCTGGGGTTAACTCAGTGAGCAGACCACAGCATTATAAGGGACAGGATTGGGGGCCTGGTGTGGGCAGGGGTCTGATAACTTAAGCTTCAAAGTCCAAACTAAGGATTTAGGATATTGCTGGCTGTATGTATGTATGCATGTATAAATGTATTATTTAGCAGTGCTAAAACTTGAATCTAGGGCCTCATAGACCTAGGTAAGCACTCTACCATTAAGCTATAGAGTATCAGTTGCTTATGCTGACCTTGACTCTGTAACCCTCCTACTACAGCATCCAGATAGCTGGGATCACTAAGCTGTGCCTTCAGGCATGGCTAACTCATTTATTTATGAGACGGAATTTCACTGTACAGCCCAGGTTGTCCTGGAACTCACTAGGTATTCCAGACTGACCTAGAACTTGAGATCCTCCTGCATCAGCTCAAGTGGCTAGGAATAGCAGGCATGTGTCACTATGCCCGGCTGGGCCTTTAGACTCTATTACAAGTGTCTCTAAAGCTTTTGAAGCATCTTGAACTGGTAAAGCACAGACAGGAACGTAGTGACTTTTGCAAAGACCCTTTGACTAGACTGGGGCAAGAAGAGAAGTAGGGAAAGCAGGTAAATGTTGTTGCCCTTATCTGGGGGCCAAGGTGGGAGTGGGGAGCAGTGGGGTCTAGGACATATGCAGAAAGAAGAACTAGACGGACAGCTGTCCGGCTGCATGTAAAGTGACCCCAAGGGAGGAAGTCAATGCTGCTTTCTATGATTTGGATCAGTAGCTGGGCTAATGGCAAGGCAGGGATGGGGAGAGAGAGACAGAGACAGAGATACAGAGAATTGTTTGGGGATAATTTAGACCTCTGCCGATGACATTGGAACTGGGCATCTTTCGTGAGAGTCCCACCACCACTGAGAGAGCAGACAAGGATTCAAAGTGATAGCCAAGAGAATGCTTGCCCCTGGTGACGCAGGAGGAATGTCCAGTTCCTGATTGCTCCAGAGCCTTGCCCTTGCTTGCCCTGCCCTCAGCTCTGTGCAGACTGCTCTGACCTCAGTCAGCTTATACCTTGGTTCTTCCCACCTTTGTTTACTCTCTAGACCCCTTGGATCTGTCTTTAACTCAGCTTTCATGGCAGCTGTTGAATATCTGACATGTTCTCATGAAACAACGGCCACAATGATAAACAAGAAAAAACTTTTCCCTCCTTGTAAAGCTACTGAAGGATAGAAAAATGGTTTTTTTACATTTCCTATGAGCACTATTAAAATACGGTACTAAGTCGGGCAGTGGTGGCACATGTCTTTAATCCCAGCACTTGGGAAACAGAGGCAGGTGAATCTCTGTGAGTTTGAGGCCAGCCTGGTCTATAGAGCGAGGCCAGGCCAGGCTCCAAGCTACAGAGAAACCCTGTCTTGAAAAAATAGAAGCAAAACCAATCTGGTACTAAGCTAACAGAAGTAAACCTTTGACTCTTTTCTTCATTCTAAAGGTGGTGTTTGGACAAAGTGGAGGAAGGATGCGCCTGGTTGTGGATGGGCTAAGGGCCAAGGAAGGCAGTTGGCCTGGAAATTCTACCATCATCCCCAGAGCACAGGTTTACCTGGGGTTGTCACCATCAAGGAAGTTGAAGGTAAAGCTAGAAAAAAAGTAATTCTCATTATCGTTGTTATTCCGCGAGGCATTGAAGACTTCAAAATTCTTTGAATAACTGTTTGACATAGCCAGTGTTCTCAAGGCCACAATGTGCCCACTCTACACTCCCAGGCTTATGTATAAGGTCCAGGCTGAGACACGGGTGCTTAAGAAGTGACCGTGGGGTTCTCTATTAGAAACATGACTCTCAGTTTCTCTTCCAGGGAAAGGAGACAGGGGTGTGTGCTTGTTGATTTATTATTTTATGTGTGGATGTTGTTTTTGTATGTATGTCTATGTACCTCATGTGCACCTGGTACCTGTAGAGGCCTGAAGAGTATATCTGGTTCTCCAGCAACTGGAGCTATAGAAGATTATGAGCTGTCATGTGGGTGCTGGGAATTAAATCTAGTCCTCTGGAAGATCAGATAGTGCTCTTAACCACTGAGCCATGTCTCCAGCCTGAGGCAGAGGTTTTGGGGAAGATGATGTGTCCTAAGCTTTGGCAGTCTCTGCTGCCTTTGCAAAACTGTAGCAAAAGCATACACTTCCTCCTTCACTGCCTACCAACTCGCTGTTGAATTGAAATGTACTTTAAAGGGCTTTTTATTTTCTCTCATATATGGAAACCCAGTGTCCATGATCATAAATAGTAAATAGCCACAAACATGAGTTCATGGAGATAAAGCAGCATCTTTGAAGTCAGCTAGACAGTTTGGCCTATCCTTGCTCCTGTGGAGAGAGGAGCTTGCAGGGAAGTCAAGATGGATTTTAAGAAAACATACTAGCATTGGCGTGAAGACATTCTGTCATTGGTGTAGAGCCAAACGTGTTCCATTTCTAACCAGAGAGCCCCAAAGAGATTTGAAGAAGTGGAAGGCATGCTTGCAGTAGACACTGTGCCTGGTAGGGCAGGGGTCTGTGCTCGATCTCTAGCCCCAGACGGAAAACACAAGGAGGTCTGCATACCACATCCTTCGTGCTGTTCTTCCCTGAAATAACAGTGTTAGCCCAAGACTCGAACTAAGCTATGGGACAGTTGAGAATGCCCTGACACCAAAGACGAGTTACAGTTCACTGTCCTTGTCAAGTTCAAAAGAGCCACAGCCCTCTTGCTTGCTCTCTCCCTCTGTCTCTCTCTCACCCTGCCATAGTGCTGACTGCCTCTGAGGTGTCCTATGTACCTGACCTTGTCCATGCCACTTAAGGTCAATGGTACTGTGAGCAACTCTGGTCTAGGGGTTATCCTTTACACAAATGCAGCTTTGGCCCCTTCCTCAAGAGTTGGGGACACGTTCTGGTGTGATGTTTGCTTGCAATGATCTAGGTAAGGGCCCAAGCTTGAATATGGCCTGGAATGATGTAAGTAAAGAAGGCTTTGTCCACCAGCTTAGATTTTTGTGCTTCAGGGTGACCCAGCCAGAGCTGGGGTAGTTCCATTGTGTACAATTTGGCCCATTATTTGTACCAAAGTCACAGCAGAGAATAAAATAGTACTTTATACTACATTTATATGTAGTAACTTTTATATGTTTATCATAAATACTGCATGCCATATTTATATAATATGTAATATGGTATCTATGGCATATGATAAGGGGTCCTTACTGTTAACACTGACTTTTCTCCAACCTCTAAACCCGTTTTCCTCTCAGGAAAATCACAGGTTATTCACAGTGTGATTAGAGTATTCTTTTGACCTTGATAGGTCCTATAAATCTCACTAATGACACCTAGCTTCCTAAGTGGGGCAGACCTATTGACAATATTCTATTTAAAGAACGTTTAGTTGACATACAAAGTGGTTAATTTTACTATGACATGATTGCTTGGCCCTGTTGCTTTGGGCCTGTGGCAAGGTAGGACATCACAGCAGGGAATATCTAACCCGGCAAAGCTACTTGTCTTCTGGTGGCCAGGAGGCAAAAAAATGAGGTGAGGACCAAGATGGCTTGGATGAGCATGCCAGCAGTGACTCCATTGCCTCCTAAAGGGTGAACAACCTTCCAGTAATGCCATAGGCAGGCTTTTAGCATGGCCTTTAAGATTCTCTGTAAGAATATAAAATCCAGTAGAGGTGCTGACCAGCAGAACCACAGCCAGCCTTGCGTTTCGCGGTTGGGTCACCACCTGGCCTGCAGTGTCTGCACTTGGTTTCAGGTAAGGATTCGGCTGTCTAGCGTGATAAAGTGAGGAAAGGTGCTAGGTACTGCCTGTTGCTGTGAAAGTGCCTGACAATATGACAAGAGCCGCTTAGGGGAGGGAGGGTTTGTTTGGGTTCACAGTTCTGAGGTGCAGTCACTGTTGTAGCAAGAGTGTGAGAAAACTGGTACCTGGCAGTCACAGCTAGCAGTGGAAAGAAACCGTGAACTGGCTACGTTTCTACTGGGTGAAGAGTTCAGCCCATAAGATGGTGCAACCTACATTTAGGGCGGATTTCCAACCTCAATTAGGCAGTCTAGAAGCTCCCTCACAGGTATGCCCAATGGCTTATCTATTAGATGATTCCAGATCTTGTCATGGTAACAAACTTAGCTGTCAAAAAAAATAGATGAAGAGGGCTTTCCAGCCACTTGCCACCAGCACCGTGTGCATCTCTAAGGGCACCATGCTCCTTAAAGTTACCTGTAAAAAAAATTGGGGATTTTGGAAATGTATTGTGAGTTTGGCAAATATACTACTGTTCTTTCCCTGGACAGTGAGTATCTGCTGTATCCAACAAGGTATTGAGAACCTCAGAAACCTGGATCCAGATTGGGAACTCTTGCTCCAGGCCCACTTCAGACAGTCGGGGGTGCTCCACAAAAGCATTGATGAGGTGCACAGTATCTCCTTTGGACTTCACGGCATCCGTGGTTTATTGGTAGTGCACAGTATCTCCTTTGGACTCCACGGCATCCGTGGTTTATTGGTAGTGCACAGTATCTCCTTTGGACTCCACGGCATCCGTGGTTTATTGGTAGTGCACCACACCTAACGACATGGAGAGCCATCTTGCACTTGATTATTTTGGGAACACTTTGGCCCCACTTTTCAGTCAGCTGCCTGACTATCCCGCTGGCTCACAAAGCCCTAAGAAATGGTTCATGCCTACATAGAGTAGTGAGATATTTAAACTGTGAGGTGGAATTTCCCTGCATTATAGCTCCGTCTGTGTGAACCAAAGTCATGTTGAGCCTCCTTGTTCTTATGTGAGCACAGACTAGCAACTTCCACCCCCACCCCACCTCCAGCATTTGGTTAAGTGACACCTCAAACTTCAGCACCCACAAGTCTCTGGTCTACCCCTTCCCCTCGACTTTTCTGGAAGGCACATGCCTGAACTTTTTATCCTCTGCTTCGTTACAGAGCCTCCCCCAGCACAGCTTTGTGGGGTGCTTGAAGAACTTCCAGTTGAATTCAAAACCCCTGGGTTCCCCCTCTGCGAGGTTTGGAGTATCTCCCTGCTCAGGTGGCTCTTTGGAGAAAGGCGTTTATTTCTCCCAAGGAGGAGGTCTTGTGGTCCTGGGTAAGGAACAGTTGGCAGAGTTCACATCTGTAAGTCTGAAGAACTCCACCTTCTTTCTTTAATTATGGGGTGGTAACTGTTTCTTGTTCTTTCTTTTGGAAGACAATTCTGTGTCCTTGGGCCCAGAGTTTCAGCTCATCATCAGCATTCGTCCAAGGAGTCTCACTGGGACCTTAATACACATTGGAAGTCAGTCTGGACAGCACTTAAGTGTTTACATGGACGCAGGAAAGGTATGCTTACCTGGGAGGGGAGAGGGAGCCAGATCTCACTAACAGACTCAGCAAGTTTGAAGTTAGGGTACAGGTGGAATCCAATATTATACCTAAGAAACATGGAATTTTATTATACCAATACCTGGAATCCAATAGTATACCTGCTTTGGGGACTAACTCTCTATTTTTTTATTAGCAAGTCATGTCATCATAATTCCTCTGCTTCATCTTTAAAATTGTGAAACACCAAACAAATTGAGATGAATTCTGGAGACAACACTTAGTTATAGGTTCCCGGGGAAGCTGCTCAGATTCTTTCAAACCCAATTTCAGTGTCTATAAAATATAGATATAACTCTACCATCTGGGTACTAATCAAGTCAGACGTTGCTTCACTTCTGAGGTCAGACAAGAGTGGGTACATTGGTGTGGCTACAGACAAATGTGG
>LOJH01034343.1:0-11081 GCA_001685095.1 Ellobius talpinus
TTCTTTAGGTTGGGAAAGTTTTCTTCTATAATTTTGTTGAATATATTTTCTGATTACCTAAAGCATATTATATCCAGTTCAATATTTATGCCACTTTATGCTTGAGACATTGGGAAGGGTATAAAACAGAACAGAATATTTAAAAGCCAGCATTGATCTAATAGTGCTATATAAACAGTACTTAATAAGTGTTCTCTGATAGTACAGTTCACTTAGGAATTTGTTTTCCCTAGGTGTTCCCCCATACCCCAAAAAGATCTTTTGCTGGGGGTGATGGTCTGGGGGTGGGGTGAGGGGTTGTTGCAAAGTGCTAGTCCCTGATTCTGACTCTTAAAAAAGATGGCTCGGAGGTTAAAAGTACTGCCTGCTTATCCAGAGAACCCAGGTTGGAGCCATCTCTCCTGCCCTACAATTTGAACTTAATCTAAACATTTATAGCATACAGGTTTCAAAGTTACAAGTTGTATATCCAAAGACCCATATTTATTTTAAGTATATATATGACCCCATGGTGGCTCACAACCATCTGTTAATTCCAGTTCCAGGGCATCTGACCCTCTCTTCTGGGCCTCTGCTGGTACCAGGCATGCAAGTGGTACACAGGCATACAAGCAGGCAAAATACCCACACATATAAAATATAAAGTGAATGACATTTATGTCAACAGTCAGCCTGTGAGAATCTGTTCTCTCCCTTCACCATATGGGTAAACTCCGAGTGTCAGAATTGACAGCCTGTACTTGCTAAGCGATTTCTTGGCAGCCCTTTTTCCAAAAGTTTTTATTACTGATCTTAACACCTTATTTTTAAGTACTATTAGAATATTTAACTACATAGTAACATAGTTTTGTTCACAGTTTTACATGAGTCACGGGAAACATGGACTAAGCTTTTGGGATTAAAAAATATATTATCCCTAGGCTTTTGGAATTAAAGGATATATATTTCACCAAGATAGCTTGTATATGTGTTTTGTTTTTGTTGTTTGTTTGTTTTTTGAGATAAGGTTTCTCTGTAGCTTTGGTGCCTGTCCTAGAACTTGCTCTGTATCCAGGCTGGCCTCGAACTCAGAGATCTGCCTGCTTCTGCCTTCTGAGTGCTGGAATTAAAGGCGTACACCACCACCACTCAGCATGTATGTGTATTTTGTATGAACATGAAACTTATTTAAACTTAAAGCATTTTTTTTTCAAGCACAGCGTCACTGTTTCATGGTGTGTGGAGATAACCCAGAAAGTTAAGGACGTTTCTAAGGAGAATTTGCAGAGGATGCTCTAGGAAAAATCTGAACACTGAAGGAAGTGAGAATCATGGATCAGAACAACAGCCTTCCTCCTTATGCTCAGGGCTTGGCCTCCCCACAGGTAAAAGAGCAAGAAGCAGGGACAAGGAGGGGCTGACATAGTCCCATTAAGAGAAAGCTAAAGAAGGTAAACTTTAGCCACCCAGATTTGAACATGGATTTGTATGTTTCTCAAGCTTGTTTTACTTTGTTGAAGTTTCTGCTTTGGGTAGGCATGATGCGCTTCTGCTTGAGGAGTTTATTTGGAACCTAATTTAGAAGACTTCCATCTGTGTGAGCTGTAGAATATTTATTTCATTTACTCAAGAAGATTCTTTCTTGACTCTGTTGCAGTCACCTCCCTAGCCCAAGATGACAACAAAATCTGCTTACAAAGTTAAACATTAATTTTTATATAAAATGTGTGTGGTTGCAATAGAATTAGACCTAGATTATTTGTTACTAATTCAGTATTAATTTTGCCATCTTTTTTCTTACTACTTCCACATAAATATTTACTAAATCTAGCAATGCTTGTAAGAAAAGCATTATAGAAAAGGCAGTTAACAGTATTTAACAGGCTTTGGTAGGTAATCCTCATATACTGGGTTGCATTTTACATAGGGACATGTACCTTTGCCTTGTCCTTACAGTCTAGATATGCTTGGGTGGCTAAGCATCTGTCTTGTATATTATAAATAACAGACTCCAGATGCTAAGTACTCATCTGCTGTGTTTAGTACCACAGAAGAAAAGTGATGCATCTCAGGGTACCAAATTCTTTCCTAGTAATTCAAGACCTGTTATATTCAGAAAGCATCAGGTTTTACACTTTACCTGGATTCCACTAGGAAAGAGCCTATACTACTAAACATTAGTGGAAGAACCTATACTACTCAACATCAATGTCTTAATCATTCTCTGTTTTCCACAGGGAGCCATGACTCCTGGAATTCCTATCTTTAGTCCAATGATGCCTTATGGCACAGGACTTACTCCACAGCCTATTCAGAACACCAATAGTCTGTCTATTTTGGAAGAGCAGCAAAGACAGCAGCAGCAACAGCAGCAGCAGCAGCAGCAGCAGCAGCAGCAGGCAGTAGCAACTGCAGCAGCCTCAGTTCAGCAATCAACATCGCAGCAGCCCACCCAGGGTGCCTCAGGCCAGACTCCACAGATCTTCCATTCCCAGACTCTGACCACTGCACCCTTGCCAGGCACCACCCCATTGTATCCTTCACCAATGACCCCTATGACCCCGATCACTCCTGCCACACCAGCCTCTGAGAGCTCTGGGATCGTACCACAGTTGCAGTGAGTACCTCTTAGCGTGTATGTTCTCGCTTTCCCTCTTCCAGTGTGTGTGCATGCATGTGCACACATGTATTTTTATGTTTGTGTTCCCTGTCCTCTGTCCCCTGCACCAGAGGAGGCTCTCAATGGTATTACACTATTTGCTTTCAGACAGTGGATTTACTTAAGGTAATTCTGTTATAGTGCGGCTTCATCTGCTCTTGGCAAGGAATTGAAGCTACAGAGTGAGTCAGTGTTCTCAGCAGAGCCTTTCCTTAGAAATGGAGTTGCTTATGTTTACGTGTTGGGGCCGCTGAAATGCAGTTGAGTTTCATCGATACTGTGGACATTTCCCTGTAGCTAATTGTCTGAGTTACAGCCAGTTGTATCACATGCTTGTCCAATCTTTGGAGATTTGTGAGGATGGCAGTTCTTGTCTTGATAAATGTTTCTGCCTTAGTGAAGTAGTTCCCACATGTTAAGGGGTAGGAGGCACAGGCTTTTTTTATTTCTTCCTGAAACAACCCAAATCTAGATACTCCTTAGTAACAAGTATGTAAATTTCATTTAAGGAAGCTTGTAGCCTGACTAAAGGTTCTTTGCAGACAACACTGTTCAGTTTGTATTTGCTGATCCTCCCTACTTTGAGATCTGTTTCCTAGATACACTCAACTTTCCTTTTACATACATAATTGTCATTTGTAAGCCATGCCAGATCATTTTTAAGCTACGTGGTATACAATCATGAATCTTGACTATTACACATTGCCTGTATACAATTTTAAGATTACTTTTGACTTTTGTAATTTTAGAGAGATAAGCCCTATTAGCTCTCCTTTAGACAAAGTCTGTACTGCTCCAAACTAATTTTTCATGCCTATTTGACTCCCACAGGTGTTCTGCTTTGTGTTCTGATTAAAATCATCTATTAGAACCAGCCTAGGACACACACTTATTTCCATAGCCACAGAGCATGTACTTGGGAGCCAGAGGCTGGAAGATCTCTGAGTTCAGAGCCAGCCTGGTTTACAGAGTGAGTTCCAGCACTGCCAGGACTACACAGAGAAACCCTGTTATTGCATAGAATGCTTCAAGACTGGGATACAATGGCATGAAACAGTCTTTTAGACCCAGGTGGGGAATGATAAATTCTGTGCGTGTGTGCATGCACTTCCCTGTGTATGCTGGAGGAGAACCTCAAGAATCATATCTCCACCCTGGTTTTTAAGATGGGATCTGTCACTGCTGGTTGAGCTAAGCTTACTAGCCAGTGAGCCTCAGGAATCTGCCTGTCTCTGTCTCCTTAGCACTGGGATTGCAAGTACACGGTATCTGGGGATTGAACTCCACAAGCTCTTTACAAATGGAGCTGTCTCCCTAGCCTGCTAGTGATGATTCTATTTAACTTGACTTACAGTGGTAACTACAGAACAGAGTACAGATATTTTCTTCCCTTGCTAAAGACATTGAATTCCATTTTGGGAAGATTGAGAAAATCCACATCTTCCTGTTTTTACCATATTGACTTAATAGTGAGCTAATGTTGGTAGGATTTGAGAGCTCAGGAAGGCATGGCTCCTGAGACACGCAAGTTCTGGCTGGCTCCTCCACTTGGGAGTCATGTGCATCCGAAGCCAAATGCAATACATTCCATGGAGGCTCAGCTGCTTTGTCTGATTATGGGAGTAACAGTTACCACTTAATAGTACATTTTGGGTATTAAGTGAGAATATCTGGTATGTGGCACTTTTTAAGACATTTAGAGTCAGCAGAGTTTTTTGTTTGGTTTTGTTATTTTTATTATTATAACTAAAGCCTGGTGAAAAATAATGGATCATCAATCTAAATCATGTTTTCTTTCCAAATTTCTTGCAGAAATATTATATTAATAGCAAATCTTGGTTGTAAACTTGACCTAAAGACCCTTACCCTCTTTGTTTAAAAGTTAAATATTTTAAGTAATTATGTTTTTAAATTTCTTATAGAAATATTGTATCCACGGTGAATCTTGGATGTAAACTTGACCTAAAGACCATTGCACTTCGTGCCCGAAATGCTGAATATAATCCCAAGGTCAGACCCATTTTCATGTATTTGAGACCATATAAGATAAACAGAAAATTCTTCCTAGATCTGTAGGTGGGAAAGTTTGTGTTGTGCTTGTTTCTTGATTCAAGCACAATGAGTGGTGTTATGTTTACGTTAGTGTCTAGGAAAAGGTCATTTTGGGACTTTTCATTTTGTTCTGTTTTCCTGTTTTTGCAGTATTGGGATTTTGACCTAGGACCTCAACCACACTAGGGCAGTGCTGCCCACTAAACTGCAGTCTCAGTTCTTTTGTTGTTTTGTTTTTCAAGACAGGATTTCTCTGTGTAGCCCTGGCTGTCCTGGAACTCTGTAGACCACACTGGCCTTGAACTCGCACAGATCCACCTGTCTCTGCCTTCCAAGTGCTGGGATTAAAGGTGTGTGACACCACTGCCCGGCTGCATTCTCAGTTCTTCAACTTGTTTTATTGAATACCTACTATGTATATCCCCCTTCATATGTAGAAATCCATATAATAAACTAAGTTTACATACGTACATTGTGAAGGGTACCACAAGAAGTTGGAAAATTTATATCCTGAAGCATATCTGTGGTACCCATTTCAGTAATCCTGTGGGAGAGCTGGGGATGGATTGCATGGGTGGAGAAAGGTTGGTCAGTGATTAATAATTGTTGGCTGTAAGTACAAGTTTATTACACGTTTTCCCACCTTTGTGTAGCTTTGAAGGTTTGCTGATAGACAAAATTCCGTGTGGTAGTATGGACACAGATGGCTTTTCTGATAGACAAGATCAGGTGTGGTAGTATGGACACAGATGGCTTTTCTGATAGACAAGATCAGGTGTGGTAGTATGGACACAGATGGCTTTTCTGATAGAGAAATTGCAGGAATTTAAGAGTCTGGCTTGGTGGTAGAACACTGGTCTAGCAAGGCCAAAGACTTGATTGTAATCAGGCTTTTTGTCCTTTTACGGTTTGATAAGTCATTAAGGAACACACAGTTCTAGTAAAGTCCCAGGAAGCCTTGCAGTTTCCTAGGCCTTAACCTGGCTGTTGGTTTCCGTACCCTAGCTTTAGTTTTGTCCATTGTCTTCACCAGTGAGTCTCAGTTCTCCCCCTTTGTTGTATCCTGTAAGTTGAGGTTGGCCATAGAGTCTCTTGACTTCTTCCTGTGGGAGTGTCTTGTGCACACTCCTGGCAGCTCCCTCACACTGCTCCTGTCACAGCTCTTTAGGTGACCTCTTGTGAAGAGCCTCACACTTCTGATACTGGTGGAATTCATTTATAGGCATTAGTACAGATCAGCCACATGAGTGTGAAAGGACTTGAGTCCCAGATTACCTTCTGGGGCACTATTTTATAGGTTCTTCTAAAGGAAAAGGAGTTGGTTGTTAGGGGTGTGGTTTTCTATTTGACGAACATATTCAAGTTATGTAACTTGCCTGTTGTCTCCTCCCATGATACAACTGGTTTTAATAACATGCATGCCCAGTTTTGCGTGGGCAGAAGGTGGCAGTAGGGGATTCCCCTTAAAAGGTTACTCAGAGGACACAGTTTGCCTTATTGCACCAAAAACGTTGAGACTGAATCAGTCAGCCCCTACCCACCTCCCTGCCTTGTATTGGACACAACTGGAGTATGATTGAGTAGACTGTGTTTGATGATCAAGGGAAGGAGAAACCTAGTCCATTGTTTGAAATGTGCTCTGTGTGTGTGTGTGTGTGTGTGTGTGTGTGTGTGTGTGTGTGTATCTGCGTAGGTGAGAGTCTTTCTAGGTTTGGAGAGGGCTGTATATGTATTTTTCATGCAGGTAAGGGTTTCGGGCTGCAAGGTGCATAACCCAAACCAAGTGAGGTCCCAGGTTTCAAAACTGTTCTAGATGCTTGCCTGCCTTGTGTTTCTATCTGTAATAGGGTTCCTACTTTATACTATGATTTCATTTTTCTGGCCTCAAACTCAGACCCTTTTTGTCTCCACCTCCTGAATGCTGGAATTAAAAGTGCATTTTACTGTGCCCAGCTTTGTATTATGATTTCATCTTGAAACTGGCAACGTGACAGCATCTAGATTGAGGAAAAGAACTGTCTTAAATGTAGGAAACATGTGGGCCCTACTTCAAAGCCAGGTTTTTAGTTGAGTATAAGGCTAACCAGAAAATTAACTACAAAGACTCAAATTGGCCACTGTTCACTTTTAGCTAACCAAGTTTTTGTTATTTTTAATAAATACAGCTCTTATATCTACTTGATGAGTCAAGCACCATATTAAGATGGTAGCCTCATCTCGTCTAATTTTGGCTTGAAGCCTAACTCTGTTTGTTTTGTTTCCATTTGCTTTGTGTATCATTTTCCTTGCTTTTACTTTCAGTTTGCAGTTGTCCTTGCCATTGAGGTGTGTTTCTTGCAGTCAGAAAATGGTGGGATTAGAAAAACAACTAGTCTTTGTCTTTTAATTGGATAGGTAAGACCATTTACATTTAGAGCTCTTACTAAAAAATACTATCTGATTTCTAGAATTTTGTTGATTGATTTTCTGGTTGGCTTTCTCAGCTATCATTGCTAGGAGTTAGTTTACTGAATCTGCATGGTTGATTCTTTCTTGGTTCTCATTTATTCATCGGTTCCTCATAAGAGTCTTATTCTTTCCTGAGCTCTCTGTCTGACTGTCTTTTACTTTGTGTGTAGCATTCCATCAGTATTTTCTGCAGTGCTTACTTTGGTACTAATGGATTGCTTTATTTGGGCAAACTTGGAAAGTTCAAAAGAGCAGAAAGGAGAAAAGATCAGGAGATTTTTAAAAAACTGCTCAATAAAGAAATACCCCAAAAATGTAGATAAGTGTGAGGAAAGGAATAAGAAACAAAAACATTTTAAAAGATTCTTTTGTTTGGTTGGTTTTGGTTTTTCAAGGCAGGGTTTCTCTGTGTAGTTTTTGGAGCCTGTCCTGGAACTGACTTTATAGACCAGACTGACCCTGAACTCACAGAGATCCGACTGCATCTGCCTCCTGGGTGCTGGGATTAAAGGTGTGCGCAAAGATACTTTTTAAATTCATTGACAGGAATATCTGGTGTAGCCAGGAGAGTTTCACCCAGGATCTACAATACTTGAGCTTTCTTCACTCTCAGAAACTAATCAGAAATTAAAGTGCAGCTTTAATGCTTCTTTCTAACCATTTTAGCGATTTGCTGCTGTCATCATGAGAATAAGAGAGCCACGAACAACCGCGCTGATTTTCAGTTCTGGAAAAATGGTGTGCACCGGAGCCAAGAGGTAGCCTTAAGGGTTTCTCTGTTTCTGGTGGTTGCTGTTATCAGGCTGCTGCTTTTGTTTTGTCTGTTTTGAGACAGGGTTTCTCTGTGTGGTCCTGACTACCCTGGAACTCGCTCTGTAGACCAGGCTGGCTTCAAACTCACAAAAATCTGCCTGCCTCTGCCTCCCGATTGCTGGAATTAAAGGTGTGCACCACCACCGGCCAGCTGGACTATCCTAATCACTTTGAATAGCATCTCCTTACTTTGTTACCCTGATACTTTGGTTGTAGCATCGTATTTGCATCCTGCTTTTCAGATGAAAGCTCTGTAAGTTGAAAAGTCAGTTTCACCCAATAATGGTCTCCTAAGAATGGACAGAAATTTGATGTAAGGAAAGATAGAATTTGTATATTTTTCAATAGTAAATTTTACTAGTATACATTTTTTTTTAATTTTTATTTTTGCTTTTGGTTTTTTGTTTTGTTTTTTTGAATCAGGGTTTCTCAGTGTAGCCCTGACTGTCTTGGAACTCACTCTGTAGACCATGCTGACTTCGAACTTGGAGATCCACCTGCCTCTGCCTCCCAAGTGCTGGGATCAAAGGTGTGAGCCACCACCATCCGACCTTAGTAAATTTTTTTATGAAAATGAAGTTTTCATCTCAATAGAAATTTGTGGGTCAGAATGTATTAACAGTGATCATAACTGAATCGTATGCTACATCACGCCCTTTAAATCTAGGACTCGTCAGTATTGTCACAAGCTCATGACTGATGTTTCGGTAGAATATGGTTTCTGTTAAAGACACAATGATAGTTTAATTCATTTTCTAATTTAGACTCTAAGTTATTCTTAATTATTCCATTAGGGTTCTGCACATAACTCACTGTTTATCCTTTCTGCAGTGAAGAACAGTCCAGATTAGCAGCAAGAAAATATGCTAGAGTTGTGCAGAAGTTGGGATTTCCAGCTAAGTTCTTAGACTTCAAGATCCAAAACATGGTGGGAAGCTGTGATGTGAAGTTCCCCATAAGGCTGGAAGGCCTTGTACTGACCCACCAGCAGTTCAGTAGGTAGGTCTGAGAGGAATCGGATTAATTTTAGCAACAATCCATTTATAATCTCCTCAGGCATCATATAGGGTGAAGCACATTTAAGACATTCAGTTTCTAAGCCTATGATGTAGTTGCAAGTTGAATGTGCTACTAGTAAGCAATTATACTGCACTTTCTGCTGCCCTTCACAGCTCCTATTCCCCTAGTCACTTAGTGACACCCAAATGCCCCTTCACTGGAGTGACTTACATTCACTTCTGTATGCCTGATCATTTTGTTAGTCAGGAAAAACATTTAAATACATGAATTTGTAGTTTCTTCTACCACTTTTCTCCCAGTTTGAATGTTCTTTGTCAACAAAGTAGCAGAGGATAACATGGGCAGTGGGAAGGAGCTGCCCGTTACGATTTCTTGTCATCCCTGCTCACAGCCTTGTCTTGGTATCTGTTTCCTGTCTGCAGCTGCACCAGCTCCCACATTCACCATACTCCTCTTGCTTCAAGGCCTTTGCACAGGGCACTTTTTTTACCTGGCACATTAGGTTCAGTTTTCACCATAGAACTCCTGTTTGAGTTTTAGCTATCCATTCAATGTTGCTCTTCTTCATATAGGCCTGCCCTGCATTTATTTCCAGGTCACACATAAAACAGGCAGGTCCTTTTATCAGATTGAAATAATAAACCCAAAATCACTAGGTTAGAATTTCATTAACTAATGTCAGTTCAGGGTGTAGGCTCATCTTTGAGCTCATATTTGGTTTATCACTCTGGTTAAGTCATCCTGTTAGAAAAACTGACAGCTCTAGAATATTCCTATTCAGGGAGGGAAGATATGATTACCAGGCTGACTGACTGACACTCTCAGCTCTTAAGATGAGTGGTGAGATTTTTTTTTATAAACTACCCCTAGACTTGCCCAGAGTGAATCTAATGAGGATCAGAGAACATGAGTATACAACCCTTGTCTTTATCAGAAAATGTGGATTCTGTGAAGACAGCATTACGTGATAGGAGAGCATGTAGTTGGTCATCATGTCCATGACATGCGGCTCTTGCTTGGTGAAAGTGTTTTCATCTCGTGTGTCCTGTTTGTAGACATCTGGCTTGTTCATTCAGTATTTCCAGTATTTCACAAGGCCTCATTGTGTTTATACAAAAAACTGATGACTTCCCATTTCCTTTCTAGCTATGAGCCAGAATTATTTCCTGGATTAATCTATAGAATGATCAAACCAAGAATTGTCCTCCTTATTTTTGTTTCTGGAAAAGTTGTATTAACAGGTAAGTTAAAAGGAAAGTAGTGTACCAAAATTGCAGAGAATTTTGGGATAGCGTTTCTGTGTTGGGACAGTTGTCTAACCTCTTGTAAGGATGTTTTTGTTTACATTTTGCTTCCCATCCTGACCTCCATGAGAAGGGGGAAGAGAGAACCGCAGAGTCCTCCTACAGTTGTAGTCTTCAGCTAGAGTATGCGTCATGGCAGCAGGCAGAGAGGGGACACTAGTGACTGTTTTCAGTGGCATTAGCCCCTGGAACTTGGGGTTGCTAGGTACCATTCTGAGGTAACAAGGCCGAGAGGGGTTCCGCTGAGAGTAAGGCTTCAGTCCTCAGTGCTTGCAGGTTACCATACCACTAAGGACCAAGTGTGGGAAAGAACTAGGGGGTGGGTCTTGCCTTGCTGACTTGTGGATCCTGTCCAGGACCAACTGGTGAGGAAATGGTGGTCTAGGGTGTTAAAAGTCACCAGGTGTATTTCTATTTTATATATATTAATGGTTTTTTTTAAGATAGGGTTTCTCTGTAGCTTTGGGGGCCTGTCCTGGAACTCGCTCTGTAGACTGGTCTAGCCTCAAACTCACAGAGATCCTCCTGCCTCTGCCTCCTGAGTTCTGGGATTAAAGGTGTGCACCACCACCTCTGCCCATCTCATTTTTTTAAGAAAATGCTAAAAAAAAAATACAAAAAAAAAGCTTTTAAAAGCAACAGCTGGAGAGCATGGCGTGAGCAGCCTGGTCTACGCAGCAAGTTTGTCTTAACTGGGTATGGAGAGAACTGTACTTGTGACTTTATTTTAAGCGTGAGCAGCCTGGTCTACACAGCAAGTTTGTCTTAACTGGGTATGGAGAGAACTGTACTTGTGACTTTATTTT
>LOJH01034345.1:316-16057 GCA_001685095.1 Ellobius talpinus
GGATGGAGGAAAAACTGAAGGGGCTCCTCCCATCACTGATAAACTATTTCATATCTATACATTCAAGTAAAGAGAGATTCACTGCCTTCTAATGTACATTCATTGTTGGTTTTACTATATCTCAATGAGTAGTCCCAAGTCAATGTTCACACAAATGACCTTGATTAAACCAAATAAGTCACAGACACACACATGCGTGCATGCACACACAGAGAGGGGGGAGGAGGAGAGGGAGAGACATAAAACAAAGTTATGAATATAGGATGGGATATTAGGGAGTATGGCATGTTAAAAGGGCTGGGGTGTGGGATAAAAGGGAGTTGGGTCGTAACCAGAATGCATTATATACATGTATGAAAGTGTCAAAAACTGACTTAAAAAAGAATTGTTTGAGGCAGTTGAAATGGTTCATCCTGTGAATTTTCAAGGCAAGTAGCTTCAAGTGCCCTCAAAGTTCTCTACACCCACTGACACAGCTGTAGAAAGTTTGGTGCATTTTAATTAATTTTTTAATGGGACTAACTTCAAATTTACTGAATAAAGTACATTGACAGAATCAAATGGGCTTTGGAAATGAATTTCTTATTTTCCAGCTACCTTTGTAGATTCCCCAGATTCTAATCAAATTTTCTGCAGGTATTTTTCAATTACTATTTAATTCATTTTACAGTGTGTTTGCAATGTGTCTCTCATTTGGGAGACAGTCATTGATCTCACCTATCCAAACACTTCACTATTTTTCCCTGGCCCAATTCTCTCAACTCTCTTTAACTCTAAAATCCTCAGCATATCCTTTGAGATTGAAAGGGAAAACATTCTCTGATGTGTCTTGCATTTGAATTGTTATTCCACCCCTTCAAAAAGCACACTTCGGGTTTATGGTTTGGAAGAGTATGGAAGTCATGATGATGAAAGATCTGAGTAAATGACACTTAGGATGTGTTTGAGAAATGTAGGGGTTGCTCACACGTAGAAGAAAGAAGTGTTGAGCACTCCAGCTTGGACTATCATCTTGGATATCACGTAAGTATAAAAACATACGCATAGTGTATAAAACTTCAGAGGGCTGAATCAAGATCAATTTGCAAAAACGCAAGGGATGTAGACTTAGTATAATTACATTGAAAATTGAAAAGGATAAAATGTGAAATAGCGCACCATGACAATAGGTTTTTAATCACTGTATGTTGACTTAATTCAACAAACATTTACCTGGTTCCAACAACTGACCCTATGGCACAGTGAGGGAATGAGAATATGAAGGTTAATACAGGCCAGAGTTGAGACAGTTCAGATATCGGCCTGTGCTCATAGCTCTAGACTTCAGATAGTCTTGATTTGAGGAGGGGAGCACTTGACATTCATTGTCTCATTATAATTTGCAGGCTGGGCAATTACCACATTCTAGTAAGACTCCTGTTTCTTTTCTTCTTCCAGTGGTCTCTGAGGACATTCATCGATATTTTATCAGTCTGACCCAGTACAAAAACACATACATGACTCAACTTCACTTTGTCCTTATGAGACTAAGCCAGGGTAATGTATGAACTATTTCATAAAGGTTCAAGGATAATAAGTGGATTATTCAAATAATTAAAATTAGCAACCAGATTTGTGCTTCTGAAATGAAAATTTGCAGACCTGACACATCTTACAATGTGCTTTAGAGCAGGACCTTCAATGCCTAAATGTTCACTATATATCATCTTATTAAAAATGAGAAGGGCTGTAGTGTGAGATAGGGCATGATTTCCCAAGCTACGTTTTGGCTCCTCAAGTCACCCTGTTTACCATGCCCTGCACATTGACATTTTCAGATGTCTATTTAACAAATAAAGGGACTTCTCCCCATCTGTCAGTCTCCCTACATCAATTCAGATTTACCTCCAAGTGCCCCTAAGTACACAGGATCCAGTTCTGAGTGAGTGGGACACTTAGAGAAAGGAAATCTCCTTCACATCCAAATACTCTCAGCTTCTTAGGCCACATATATTTATCTCAGAAATATTTGACAGAATGGGTATGTCCTGTGATGACTCAAAGTTTCCTTCAGCCAAAAAAATGCCATGAAAATGTTATTTATAATCAGCATCTAGGACAAAACAGAAGACATAGGCAAATAAATAAAATACACAGTCAAATAAAAGGAAGTTAGTATTGACTATTTTAAACTTTCTAAATTAAAAATGTGATGCTCCCATTAGTTAAAAATGTACAGCACGCCTCTATCTGCTCAATGCTCAGAAAGCCTGATCTAGAAGCTTTCATTGATCACTCATTTTGGTTCTGTTTGAGGAAAAACCTGCGCAGAGTTCCTGCAGTGTTTTTGTAGTCTTTGGAAATAAACTATCACAAAGCACAAAGCTCTCCAGAAAGACAAGTGTTTTCTTCTTGTAGTTTATAGGCATAGCACACTCTAAATCTGCTAGGAAAAATGTATTATCTGAGGGAGAATGTATAGCATAGAAATAGAGAACATTGTCACAACATATTCAACCTTTGTCAAGACAACCTAAGTAATTTGTCTCCTTAGAGTCATAGTTTTCCATTTTCTTACAATGAAAATATAACAGAAAATGGCTAGACGTCTATAGAATAGGGAACCATGAAAGCAAACAGCCTGAGATAAAAGCTATATATGTCCTCAGCCTCTTTAATGGTTCTCCTCTTGGTAAAAAACTAAGATGCTAAAAATGTTGAAGCCAAAATATCTTTTTATGACCAGACCGCAGGGATATGAGAAGGAAGATCTTGTTTTCCCTATTTGTCTTTTTCTAACTGAACACCACTGCCCAGAAACAATGTGAGAGGTCATGACTGGAATTGAGAGGAAACACCCAGGCACCTGCAGAATGGAGTGATGAACAACTGTGTTTCACACCCACTTTGGCCCTAAGTTCTATAAAACTCCCCTAGACTAGGAACTTAATGGCATCTTGTTTCTGTGGGGTCACTCCTTCTATATAAGATCTCTGCATTCTATTAATTAGACTCCCACCCATAAATCTACAATAAAACCCTTTTCTAAGCTCATCCTCTAGTTGTCTGTGAATGTGATTCTTGAGGTCACTGACTCGGTGAAAGACTTGTGTGATCACAGACAGCAGCAGGTATCCCAATTCCCCATTTAAATCCCACCCTAGAGAAGAAAGAAGGCGTTCATTGAGCATAAAGACACACTACTTTTCTCAATTCACTTCCATGTTCAACTGTAGTCTCTGATTTACATTTATTAGACTGTGGTTCATTCCTTGTTCCTCACAGCGCTTGGAAAGTCTTTTCTGTGGGGTTAATTAATGTTTTCCTTTATCTTTAGAGGTTAAGTTACATACGTTTATGGCTCATGATCTAATTATGTGTTGTGCGTGTCCTTCTCCTGCAGTCTTCACCCTGAAAGCACAAACAGTCATGGGTCCACAAAATCAACCAAACCAACAATAACAAAAACATGCAAACTCTTAATGAAATATAAAGACATTTCACCAATAATTGGAAATAGGAAAATAAGGAAATTTTCTTACCATGAATGAAGAAAGAGCGGAAGTCAGTGCAACTCATATCAGCTGATTGATTCTACGGTGGCCTAGGAGGCCCAAATAAAAAGTTTTAAAAAATCTCTATTCTATTGACAGCTAAAATATAGAAAAGGTAGCAGGAGGTTCCCATAAATGCTGTTGCTGAAATTATTGTATCCTTTTTGTCATGTTTGGTTCTTGTCCCTTGGAATTCTGCCCTTTTCTGAAGGGAAATAGAGGGGAAATAGATCTGGGTGAACGGGGTTGTGGGCGAAAGCTGAGAGGAGTGGAGGGAGAAGAAACTGTGGCTGGGGTGTATTGTATGTGAGAAAATTATTTTCAGCTAAAAATAAATAAAAATACAAAAAGTAAGAAATTGAAGACTCACCAAATTTTGTTTTAAAAAATAGCATTCATATGAATTTATTTAAAATTTCATTGGCTTAAGAAATTTTGGAAAAAGGGGGTCACATTACACAAATCAAGGTATTTTTTAAAGAAATGTTTTCAATGAGGAATTTAATCTTGTGATAGTGCAAGGCACACGAAGAAAATTGTCTTTTAAGCTTTTCTGGAGAATATGGTATAAAGTGTATATGTTCGATGTACAATGTATACTTGTGAAAAATATTCTTACATAACAGCACTATGCACAATATATATGCATTTAAGTGTATATATATGTATGTATATATCATATTATACACACATATATTGAAAAAGGAAATTGTTTCTGTTAATAAGATCCTCTATTCTTTTTCTAACATTTAATTTTTAACTGCTCTATCTCAAACCAATCAATAATTATTGCAACAAGCTACCTATCCTGTTGCATAGAAAAATTTTGTTCAAGATCTTCAAAGAGGAAGATTCTTTGTTCAAATGAATTCTAAACACTGGTTTTGCTTGTTTTAAGAAGGAAGTGTCAAAATAAGAGTGTGCTTCTTTACCAGGATGTGATGTGAACAGTTGTTCAGAAAATGGTCATTTCCTCAAAAGAGGGCTCACATGGAGCACTCACCTAAAATAGGTTCCCAAGAGAAGAGAAGGTGACACATAAAATATGCAACTTCTAAAACTTACTCTGACCCATAGACTTAGGAATCATGGCAAACCTCAAAGGCTAACTCAGGCAAGGCCAGGTGTTTATGTTTCAGGGACAGAACTCTCCCTCCATCCAGCATCCTCCATATCTATATTCATATGAAGCATTTGTTAAATACTTTCTTTTATCTGCAAGGTCCTCTTTGCCCAGTAAAGAAAAATAGTCACAGACTTGACTGTAAGGCTAATAGACTATCAGAGAGGAGTAAAAATACAAATACCATCATATTCATATGAAGCAAAATTGACCTGGCTGTGATTAAACTGGCAGATAAAACCTGAAAAATGAAATAAAATTTATGCCCTGGCAATGCTGAAGCATGCATGGGCAGCCCATATATGGTGGTTCTGCTGAACTTGTCCATATTGGGTTTCATGATCTAAGTGGATGAGGACAACTAACCAGGTCTCTTCCTTCAAGGAAGAGGGTACCAGATTTCATTACCGATGGTTGTGAGTTTACCATGTGAATCCTGGGAAGTGAACTCAGGACCTTTGGAAGAGCAGGCAGTGCTCTTAACCACTGAAACAACTCTCTATCTGAGATAAAAACCTAACTAGAGGAATATATATATATATATATATTGCATAATACTCAAAAGTCATAGAAAAACTGTATCTTTGATTTCAAAGAGGCAGGATCCAAGAACCAAATGGTGTAGGGACTACTGTGTACATAATTTCATAATTAAAACTACTGCATTTATTTTCCAATTACAATGCAAGAGATATTTAAGAAAATATTAAGCAAACTAATCCAAACGGTAACTCCTACAGAAAGAATTATAAATAAGGACTAGAACTGAGAAGCCATGTGTCTTAATTATATATCCTGATACAGTGATAAATTAACATAACAAAACAGATTTAAAGGAGAATGAGTTTAATTAGCTTTACATGTTAAGGGTGTGGTCCATCATTATGGAGAACTCATGGAGGAATGAGCTCGAGGCAGCTGTTTCTGCACTCAGAAATCAGAGAGCACATGTCAATTTATAGCAGTATTATTTGTCATAGCCAGAACATGGTAACAACCTAAATACCCCTCAACTGAAGAATGGATAAGGAAAATGCAGTACATTTACACAGAGAAAAAAATGACATCTTAAAATTTGTGGGCAAATGGATGGGTCTAGAAAACAACATATTGAGTGAGGTAACCCAGACCTGGAAAGACAAATATGATATGTACTCACTCAAAAGTGGCTTTTAGACACAAGGCAAAGAAAAATCAACCTAAAATTCACAATCCCAGAGAACCTAGACAGCAAAAGAGGACCCTCAGAGAGACATATATAGATCTAATCTACATGGGAAGTGGAAAAAGGCAAGATCTCCTGAGTAAATTAGGAGCATAGGAATCATGGGAGAGGGTGGTAGAGGAGGGGGAGAAAGGAAGGGGAGGGGAGAAAAATATATAGCTCAATAGAAAACAATTTATAAAAAGAAATCAGAGAGCAATGAATGCTAGTGGTGAGCTCACTTTTTCTTTTTTATGTAGTTTAGGACTCTGGCCCATGGAAACATGCTGCCCACAATTAAAGTGGGTCTTGCTTACTTTATTAAGCTAGTTTACAGGTTTGTTTCCTAGATGAGTCTAGGACCTGAAAAACTGGCAATATCTTCAAAATTATGCAGTAAAATGCTTATTGATCTACACACAAAATCTTGCAAAACTATTTTAAAAGTAGAAGGGACAAAAACATTGTGATTGCTAAAGTTGAATTAACAGCATAAGGACTTGTCATTAAGAAAATCTAATGGAGCCAGGTGGTGATGGCACAAGCCTTTAATCCCAGTACTCAACAGACAGAAGCAGGAAGATCTCTATGAGTTTGAGGCCAGCCTGGTCTACAGAATGAGTCCCAAAACAACTGAGGCTTCAGATCTTTATATTTTGCGTATTACTGAAATGTAATACGCAAAATACAAAGATCTTAAGAAATCATAAAAAGAAGTGATCATGCAGATAGATATTACCAAATTTGATTGTATATAAAGCAAAATATTTAAATTGAACAATTTTAAATGTTAGACTAACGGAGTTCTGTGGGACAACAATTGGCTTTTTTCATTATTCTTGGGTATGATAAGACATTGGTTGATGTAGACATGGCATAAATTAATTCATAAACACATTTCAAGGACAGTAAATTCAACCAACCAAAATAAAAATTGAGGAAAAACACACAAGATTACATAAAAGTGAAAGTACAAATTGAAAGCAAGGCCATGAAACTGCTTCCCACTCTCTTTTTGTTACAGTCAGGAGCTGTTTTGTTTTATCTTGATAACATGAATGCAAAGGGTTGTATCTGTCTGGATGCACAAAAGACAAAGATTTTTTTTGTATCTTTGCAACCTCTTAGACAATTGTCTGTGGCACACATTACTTTCTGGACTAATATGTATTCAACAAAAGTAAACAAGGTTTTCTTTCTCTTCTACGTTTGTGTAGAGTTTCTTGTGCTACTGGGAGATGTTTTTAATTACATTTCTTACACAACCTTGTCAATGGCGACAGGAAGTTTGGAAATTTCTGAACTAATGTGACAAGCTGCATACTTCACAAACACAAACCAGAGACTTTAAACTGTGAATTAAACATAAACAAATCTCTCATAGCTCTCTGCTCTTTTTCAACACTGACAAGATAGACTATGCCTTCAATATGAAGATTTTAGTGTTGAATAATTAAAAATATTGGTAACATGGGTTTCAAAACCATATATACAGTTTAAGAATATAAAAAGGTAGGGATAAGACTATTGTCTGCAAAACATTACTTGTTTAAATCTCTCTTTCTCTCTCTTTTCCCTTCTCCTCTCTTCCTCCTTCCTCCTCCCTTTCCCTTCCGGTTTCTATCTCTCTACCTTTCTGCCTTGGATGGGTATAATACCATATAGTAACCTAAAGTTAATTGTTTCATTTGTACAAAAGAGCACATTCACTATTTATATAACTGGAACTCTTAAACATGTCTCATCCCAAGAAAACAAATTGCTGATAATGATATGATATATATCATTATGCACAAAACTGATTTAGAGAGCCTAAATTAGGATGGAGAGATGGGACAGGCAATTTGACAACTGTTCCTTTACAAAGCCCGTACTGTCGTCTCTTTGCTGTCTCCATCCTACTGTTTAATTGCTCGTGCTTTTCCTTCTGTACCTCAGCTGACTGGAAGAGGGTGCTGATGTTCTTGATGGGTTTCTTCCCTTCTTCAGGCATTTCCATTCAAAGAAGGGTGAGGTTTGTGACTTAACTGGTAATGACACATCTTCTAAATTTTGGGACATGGGTCTTATGTTCTCTAAGCTAAACTTGACCTTATTTTGTGGCTGGGATCCAGCCTTGATTTGGGCTCAGGTCCTGAGTGGGAAAGGGGTGTCAGCTCAAGGAAAACTTCTGAGCACCAAGTGGATTGCACTCAAGTGTCCCCGAATAGCTCAGGTCGTCTTTGGTTACACTTAAGCAGAGTCTTTCTTACTAGGGTTACATGAACAGCTTTCTTGTTGGCTTCTATTTTGACTTTAAGAAATACATTATAAGGGATACAACATGATCATTATTCAAGCCCCTATTATTCCACTTTATTCTTCCCCAAATACAGCTTCCTATCCCTTACAAACCTTATTCTAGACATACAATTCAACATTTCTGCAGGCTTAACTAACTATTGAACCAAACCCATCCTGCTCTTGAAGCACTTTATACCAACATTTTGCAGCTACAAAGTTAAAAAGTAATAGAGATGAGTACAATGCTTTAAGGATAACAGTATTTAAACCCAGACAATTCCTTCACGACTGCAAGGTATGTTTTAACACAGTTCCCTTTTCTACAAGAGGGTCTCATGACTAAGTATATCTGTAAAAGGCAGACTTTGACAAAACACTGTTTTTTTTCATCACACTATGCCACAATTCTCCCACCAATATAACTTTCCATGTATGGTAAAAATGGATCCATCTATCCCACATTTTGCATCGCATTCTTTTCCTCTTGGAGCATACCAAATCCAACCAATGATTCTATGCTTGGTGTCCAGGGAACCTATTCTCAACAGCTGGCACCATGTGTATTCCAGAGGCTTTTTCCTCATTCTGTGTATGCATGCCTTACTCTCTTTTTCAGAACTGTGAGACAAGATTAATGTTCCAAGTATTATTTTCTCATATTTACCTGTCTTTATTGAGCCAGAGAAATTTACAGGATTAGGAGTTGTAGTTAGTAACTCCATATAAGAAATTTGAGAAGCATTAGTGCCCCCCATTGAATATTGGAAAATACTCAAGAAATAATAGAATTTACAGCTATTGCATGTGTAACTGAGAGAATAAAACTAACAATTGCTCAAAGAATCACAAATATAATGAAAGACCAAAGGGCTTGCAAGCAGTATGAATTTTGCAAATTCCTACACTGACCTGTAGACTACTGATCATCGCCATGTGACAGTCCATTTCCACAGAAGCCTTGCACTGATGAAACCTGTTGGACATGTAACCGTATACTGATCTGACACTAGGCTGCACAGGTTCCAACACTGGTGCAAACTCCCTTGACTGAGTCCCTAAATATGGGCACATTTCACAGTTAAGATTATAACTTCAATGATAAAAATATAATAGTAGTATAATAAGATGGAGACTATCTAAGCTAATAACTTGGAAGAGATAAACAAGTTGGTGAGTATAGCTACAAGAAAGAAAATGTAGTGTCCTAGAAATTACATTTCTCTTGCTTTAAACCCCTATTCAGATTCTAACAAGTTGATGCTTTATAGTATAAACAGTCTGTACCCTAAGGAATCTAGGCACCAAGTGAATCCAGTGATTTGTCAAATCCTGTAACTAGAGAAAAACTAAAAATGAATAGTGATGGAACTTACCTGAAACCAATCTGAAAAGGAGATTGGAAGTAGTTTTAGCCTGAAGACGAGTGAATTCTCAATTGATTTCCATGTGCAATGGTTTAACATTACAAGCATGGGACCAAGAGCAGTTCAAAGCAATGCTCCAGTCATATCAACATTTTCTTCTCTCTATTCCGTATAGTGTGGGTCTGTCTTGACATAGACAATGCAAAGGCAAAGTGAAAGTAGGAGGGTGACAAGGAGAGATTACAGGAAAAGAAAGTCTGGATGTGATGGTGACACAGGACATTTGGCACCTCATTAATATTCAAGGTTCATTCAATGGCTCTGAATGGTGAGGCAAGCATCTTCCTTTTCCTTCAACACTTCCTGCGTGTCTCCCCTAAAGGTGTAGGCTTCTTGGAAAAGGACATCCATCCCCTATACAGGAAGAGGATTCTTCAGTGGAGGATGTGGGATATCTGTGCTGCCTCACTAGAACCTCAGACAAGCTCTCATAAGAGACAGGAAAGCAAAAGCAGGAGAGGGTGAGGAGGGGAGGGAAAAGGAAAGGAAAGTTGAAAGGACAAGAGATATGAAGGAAGATGAAAAAGATGATAAAGAAAAATAAATGAAAGAATAAAGAAATGGGGAAAGGAAAGAAAGAAGGAATTTATCATGTTGATTCTATAGTTCCATATCTGTGGAACTATTCTGGGGGAAAGTCTCTAAAATGAATGTCTTGTACCTTCAGAAAAAAATTAAGGTGTGTCATAGAGGGAAGTATCATTAAGTGCTATAGCATAGAGGGAAGCCTCATTCCGTGCTAGATCTGATCAATGACAACCAGTGCATTGCTTAGGAACTGAGAGAATGGTGAAGCTATTTTGACGGATCTGTAAAAAACAAGCAAAAAGTTTACAAAGAGTATAAGTTATGTTTGTGCAGATATAGCCTTTGTCAATAACTCAAGTAAAAGTAACAAAAGGAATTCTAAGTAGAAATGTGAGAAATAATTTCCAAACTATAGAGTTACCTCATGATAGCTCCAGACCACTAGTAAGGAGGAAAGGTGGGAGCTAGATTCTTGGGGTAGGTGTGAGAAGAAAAGGAGCACAGTAGAACCTACACATTGATCACCAATGTTACAAAGAAAACATGTTCTGGCTGAAAGGAAATTTAGGGTTACATCAAGAAATAAGGAGCACTGAGAAAGATAAAGAAGATTTCTTGTATCTGATCATCAGACAACCAAACTGACCAAATAGAAGAAAGGCAGGGGATCTGAAAGCAAGATGAGGGTGTGCAAGTCATCTGGCCAACTGAAGTTCAGAGGAATATATAGAAGTCATTGTCATCCTTTAATATATTCCTCTTTGATGCAGCTAACTTTAACAGACTAAATTACAAGTAGGGACAGCTTCCACAAAGTCTCCACATATTTCAGGAAAAAGACTACCTCACGGGCAATGAGCTAAACATGAGGAAACAGAGATAGACTTCAGATCCATTTTGGCATCTATGACAAGAGTGGGTTCCCTGGTGGGTCTACCAGCTAACCAAATGGATGTGAGAATAAACAAAGCATAGATTTACTAACAACCATCAAGACACCTGCAAGGTCAGCAGTATCAATGGCAGCCAGACCTACTTAAAAAAGTCAGAAACAGAATGGAGGTTAGGGAATTTCAACCACATTAACTTGGCCAGCAGTATGTGATCCTCACCATGGTTGATATAGAACATCAAGTAAAATATACATATATAGGTATATATGTGTGCATATGTATGTGTGTATATGTGCATATACATGTACATTTAGATATTCATTCTCTTTTAAGTATATGTATTCATATATATGTCACCATATGTATTATTTAAACCCATATATAAAAAAGATTTATTAGAATGACTTACAGGCTGTGGCTCAGGTAACCCACTAATGGCTGCCTTTAAACAGGAGCGCCAAGATTCTAGTAGTTACTCTATTAAAAATGCTGGATGTCTCAGCTCATCTTCAGTCATAATCCCAAGGTAGTTGACTCTATTGCCACTGAAGAAATGAACTTGCTAGTGAGGCATGAGCAATCAAGTAGAAAGAAAGAGCTTCCTTCTTCTATGTCCTTTGTATTGACTGCCACAGAAGGTGTGTTTTAGATTAAATATGTATCTTCCCATGTAAAAATATAAATTAAAAGTGTGTCTTCCCACTTCAAATGATTTCATTGAGGAAAAATCCTTTATTGGTATCCCAGGCACCTAGGTTTTATTTAACTTCAGATGTGGTCACATTGACAGCCAGCAATAGCAAGCACACTTTGTGATATGTTCAATGAATTAATATATGAATTAACCAATCTCAATAGAAATTACCTCATATTTTGTCAAGTTCCTTCCATAAAACCTATAAAAAGACCCTAGACAGCAAACAGAGTAGTTTTCTTCCTCCACTGCAAACCCATTTATTCCTGGGCATTTTGTGTCAATTTTCCTTAGTTTCTCACATTTATTTAATTTCCTCTATGAAAGTCTGATTTTACTATGCTTACTACCATTTTCATATCTTTATAAATCATTGGTGCGAGTCAATTTCAGAATACATTTGAGAAACTTTAAGTGTTCTGGCACATTAGTTCCCTGGGGCATGTCTCTGTGGCCTGAGAGATCTACAGGTAGTCATCAGATGAAAGGGAAATTTATTGAAATTGCTACAATTGTTCTGAGAGTCCTCTACCAATTTTTTCTCCTTCTTCCCTCTTTCCTTTTTTCTTTTCTAGTCCCTTCCCTTTCTTCTTTTGTGCTTACTTTGCCTAGATTTTTTTTTTTATCTCAAAGTGGGTCCTTATCCCCTCTTGGAATTGTGGAAGCAATAACAACACTGAGCAGCAATTTAGCAATGAATAAGTTTCTTTATTCTTTGCCAAGAATAGGAATAATTGTAGACCCAGTAGACACAGGGGAAATCGACCTCAGAACCCTTGCAGTTGGGATGTTATGCATATAGACATCCTTACATTAAAAAAGAATGAAGAGAAAGAGAGAAAGGAAAGAAAAAGGAAAGATTAGAGCAGGGCAAAAAACTCAGCTGGGTCGTTCAGGAAATATTCAGAAATGCTTCCTTCTCTCCTTCTTGTCTCACAAACAAAAACCTAAAGTCTTCTTTGATCTACTTATGGAAGAATCTTGTATTTATGGTATAGGATACTTGAGGTATTCAGGGCTCTTCTATATTTCTCTAGTTGTTGACACAACATAAAGACAAAAATGGATCATTCCAGAAAGACCTATAATTCTTCAAAATATGGGTAAGTTTTGTTAGCTTCAGAAAGTAAGAAATGCTGATACTGTGGCATTGTAACACCACTTGTTTCACAGAGGCATTTCTTTATGACATCACTGGAAAGCTTTTAATATGACCAAACTGAATAAAATATTTAGCTCATCTGTTGTCAGGTGTAAGCTAGAGACTGCTATAATTTAGAAATATGGTTGTTTCACGGACCAGGTGTCCTACTACAAAAGCAAAGAAAAACATGGGGCAATTGATGAAAGTAGGGTCCTACAGGGGACAAATTCCAGGTTTGGCAGAGTCAGAAAGTCCTATGCCATCATGTCAAGTTATCTCTGTAAATCCTCTGGTTTTGCTGTTGGATGTGAAGAGGTTTTCGAAAAACTGAAATTGGTTATCATGCCTCTACCAGTTTATTTATTCCAAATTCTGAAAACCCCATTATGATTTATCTCATGTTAATGTTGCATATTGGATAGTTCTTACTGCTTGTCATACACTGAGAGGAAACACTGGCCTGTATTCATCAAGGCTTCTTATCTGTGAAGATTCATTACCCCACCCCCCAAAAAAAATCTAAAAAGTGGGAGTTTGCATCTGTATTTAACTATGCTTAGCTGTGAGCTGTCAGAAGTTTAAAGAGCTGTGATTCCTGGTCTGGACTTTATGTGAATATACATGATGTCTGTAGCAAGTAACTGGGGAATTTCTTTTTTAAAAAAATGATGTTTTGCTTTAATGAGAACAAAAATGTCTGATGAGAACTTGATAGCATATTTGTTAGTGGCACTCCAGCTCCCTGCTCATTTGAGAGTCATTCATGCTACTACAGTTCACGGAAGACAGGGCAAAGCGTCTGGTGACAAGGATTTTGTTATAGAGCTGAAAAGCTGGCAACAAAATGTGACAAAATCTAAACTTAGAAATGACATTTAATACAAGAAACTTTTGTTCATTTTCTAATTAAATTTTGTAATTGTTTGTCTGTGTGTGCTTGTATGAATATGTTTAGGGATGTGTGCTTGACAGGTACACACATGTAGATGCCACAATGTAAATATCTTGTGTCTGTTTCTACTGCTCTTCACCTTGTGACCTTAGTTATTTAGTTATTAATTAGTTAGTTATTCAGTGTTTTTAATGTGCACATGTTTGTTTATTCCTATGGGTTTCCATGAAGAGTCTTGAGGTTAAGGTTAGAATGTTGTCTGCCTCAATTGCTCTTCCACCTTATGCTTTGAAATTGGTTCTCACACTGAATCTTGAACTTGCCATTTTGCTGGACAATGAGTCCTCAGACACAAGTCTGCCAATCTGTGCCAATATACACTGGAATTTCAGACATATGTGGTCACACCTGTGTTTTAATTAGTGCTAGAGATCATATTAAGGTTCTTATAATTGCTGAACAAGTACCTTATCCATTGAAACATGACCCCAGCCTCAATTTTCCAAAAATATTTTAATAAAAAAATGGGAAATGTGATAAAAGAGGATAGGAATTATGACCTTTCCAACACCCTACTACTTATGTGCTTTGTTAATAATGGAGTTTCATTAACAAAATTATCTGAATAGAAAGATTTTAAAGGCAGTGATATAGTGTTGCTATGCCAACAATCTATGTAAAATTCATTCAAAGCCTTGGAGGTATACTATTGGCAGGATTTGCTACTGAATAGTCCCAAACTTCAGAAATTTCTTTTTGAGCAACTTTACCGGGAATCTGGTGGCAGTTGGAGTGTATAGAATGAATCCTTCTAAAGAGGAAGAGATTTGAAAAGTTTTAATTGGTTGGTGTCTGTCTGGGTGGCCAGCAGTCTTTCAGTTTTTAAGAGCTAAAGTTCAGAGAGTAATAAAATCTCAATTGATGTATGTTGTTACCACTTGTAAAACAGTAGAGCACCCTGAACTACTTAGAAGGCATCATTTCCATTCTACCACATATTACATTTTTGTAATTTCCTTTAAGCATCAGTTTTCCATTAAAGCAAATGAATCAACAATAAAATAAACTATTTCTCTACAATTTTTCAACCATTATGTGAAAATGGCCTAAGGCTTTACTCACCAGTGGCTTTGTTAGAACTCTAAATAGCATTCAGAAATCAACATGGAAAGTCTTCTGTTAAAGTCATGTGTGTGGCAGGGCAGTCCTGCCAAGTTGTATTGAATTTACTTCCCTTTGCTGATTCAACGACATCCTCCCCTAATCAAGTCCAATGAAAACAAGGCTTCTTCTTTTCCCAGTATCCCTGGGATATCAAATCATTTGGATCCAGAATGAATAGTGCAAAGAAGTCTGTTGATGCAAGAATTTTGTCTACATGAAAAGGCTCCCCAGAAAAGACAAGCTGGAATGTGTGGGCTCAATGAAACATTTTCAAGTGCCTCTGTCGGAGCAGGCATGGGGTTGAAAAACTAGAAGTGCCAGCTGGAATCATGGGTCCTATTGGAAGCCACCTTCTCAGGAGAATAAACCATATTTTCCACAAAGGAGTCAAAATGTAATTCCTGTAGACTGATCGATGTTGGTAGTGAACTAAGGTAACAGGCAGCATTCTACCAAATACTGTTTTCCTAATACTTGGCAGTTTAACAGAAAGATTATTTCAATTCAAAATTGCATTTTGTTTGAAAATAAGCAGGATATTTGTTATATTATTTTTAAAAGTCTGTATGAATAGGAAAACTTCATTTCTGCTGTACTCTGAGTTAGAGTATGCATGCAAATTAATATAAACTAATAGACGTAATGGATGACAAAGCAAAACAAACCATTTTATTATTATTATTAATAATAATAGTGGTAATAATAATAATAGAATAACAAAGTAAAAATGATTGATTTGCATATTAGAATATAAGTCCTACATTTTTGCACAAAAAAGCTTTCTTTTTTTATTGAAAAATTTCCAACCTCCTCCCCTCCTCCCAATTCCCTCCCCATCCTCCCATTACCCCTCCCCCTC
>LOJH01034346.1:0-26541 GCA_001685095.1 Ellobius talpinus
CCGTGCGGGAGCCAGGCAGGACGAAAAGCAGGCCTGCTCTCCCCTATCACTACACAGAGGTAAACCACCATTCTTCCCACATCCAATCAAGGCTGCATGTTGTCAGCATGACTTAGCACTGATGTTAAGCTTCACCACAGAGTGGAATTGGTGTCTGCCAGGATTTTCCAACACCTTAAAACTATGCTTTTACTCCTTCCTCAGACCACACATGGAAGACCCTGAACAAGATTCAAACAGGAGAGAGTGATGCGTCATCTCCTCACAGGGCCACACCCACATAAATTATTTGGAATTCTTTCATATAGGATGTTGGTTTATTTCTACGCCTCCCTTTCCCCATTCACTCCTACATCAATATGGCCTCTTGTATGTTTCTTTAAGTTTGTTTTTCCAGTGGTGAAGATGGAACCCAGGGCATCATGCATGCTCAACAAGTGCTCTAGCATTAACCCCATTTCCCAGCCGCTTACATATTAAATTTCTACAACAGGTCTTAAATCAACCCTAGTCAATTGTTTCCAAAAATCCCACTAAGAAGTTCCAGATCCCAGAAGAAGTCAATGTGCAGAGAATAAAAGGCTATGGAGTCTCAGCCTAAATGGCATACATCACATCTCTCTGGAGGCCCAAGGCTCAGGGACCTTCATAGACGATGGACTGGAAGAGTCAGAGGCAGTAGATAATGTCAAGGAAAACAATGCTTTCCTCACACAACCAGTCAGTTGCACATCTGAACTCACAGAGATTGTGGCAGCACGCACAAGGCCTATGCAAGCTGACAAAATTCCAGTGATGGGGAATGGGAGGAGCTTTATGTAAAAGCCCACCAGTATCTCAGGAGCATCTGATAGCTGTTGGAAGAGGAGTCAGCTTTCCTGGTAGGTGGATAACAAGCCAGAGCAGACCCCGCTCATGGTGGCAACACAAACTGGACTCAATGGGAAAAGAAGAGAAAAGCTGGGTGGATACAGAGGCGATAGCAGAGATGAGAGGAGTCATACGATAAAGAGTCGTTGTGTGATATTTTCAAAGGATTGATAAAAACTTTATTTTCCATCAGTCTTCCCTGCCTCTGGTAGAAGCAGTAAGAGGCCAAGAGGAACAGAGCTGGTGTGTGTTACACACAGCTGCCAGGTACAGATCAAAGGACTGTTATTATCCGGACAAAAGTGCTGAAAATTAGGCCCAAATGGAGCTAGCAAATCCTTCAGATTGTTGACCACAAAAATAGATTTCTTTTCAAATTATAGTTATCCACATATCCTCATGTACACACTTAGGCTGTCGAGGATATTCAGTTTTCACATCAAATAGATGTGTGCTTGTCCTGCTTGGTCACTTGGGCATTCTTAACTTGTCATGCTCCTTGTAGTTTCTGTGACTCCCCTGGTTTTCTCTCTTTATCCACAACTTCCCATTTTCCTCAGTGTGTCTACTCCTTTGGGCCACTCCCTGGGAGGTTCTATCACCTGAGGATCTTGTTGCCAGTTTGCATCTCTTTGTATGTCATTTGTGACCACTTCCACCAAGTGCCAGCTCTGCGGAGCCAGCTATACGTGCATCTCTAGATTTTGGTTTCTGGAGGCTACAGCCCCTATTCTATCTTATGAGGTAGTCTCAGAAAAATGCTTGGCATAGAATAACCACATAATCAACGTTTGTTGGCCAAACAATTAACCTGTATTTGGCTGTATCTCTTCATTTTGCTGAAACTGGAATTCATTGCCTGCTTACTTAAAATTCAACTGTCACTCCTGAGTGTTGCATTCAGTGGTACTGCCACCCACCTGGCTGTCTACATCTAGGTTTGGACGTGTCCTCTCTCCTTCTTACAGACAACTCAATTCCTAGTGGTGTCTGTTCCATTTCTCTGCCCCTCTCTGGAAACCCCCTTCTCCTTTTACTTGAGATACAGCAGTAGCTCACAAGTCACCTGTCATGGTGATAGCTTTCTTTCTCCTTGCTTCCAGTCCTCCCCCTGGGGTCTAGTTCTCATCTTCCCATATTCCACGTGAAACTTAAGTTCCCACTGCCTGGCTCCTGAAGGACCACAGCTCTTTCAGCCCTGCCCCTACCTGACCCACACTGGAACCACGGCAAGCCTTTCACAGCTCTCTCCTCTGGATCTTATCAGTGTTCCTCCTGTCTGACATTTTCCGTCCTCCCTTTCCTTATGTATTATTCAGAGGATGCCCAAAGGGCACACCTCCCTGCTCGGCGACCTGGATTAATTTCACTCTGTGGTACACATGTCTGTTAGTGCACTTTCTACCCCATGTTGTAATTATTTGCCTTCCTGTCTCCTGAGCCACAGCTGCCTGCATCTTCCTCCTTTCTGTGTCTCTGGTGTTTGGGAGCTCTGGAGAGTTATCTTGTCACACTCTGAGAAAATGGAGCTGAGGAGCCATGTGAAAAGAAGGAAAATGCTCAGGCCACAGACAGCGACTCCGGGAACCAATGCCCAGAACTAACCCCACGGAACAGCCTGCTCTGCTTTGAGGCTATTCCCACTTAGTAACTATCAATAAAATTGCCAACTAGGACCTGAAGATTAGATTTATGTAGTAACTGCCATCACTCACCAATCAGAGAGGACTACCTCCCTGAAGCACCCAAAGGGCCAATGAATTTCCAACGTAATTTGTGTGGATTTCTCTGTACTTCTAAAATTCCCTAGACATATCTTGGCCTTTGCTTGTATATTCCGGATTGCAAACCCAGTCTTTTTTCTGAACACAAATACTTTCATTATAAATTTGATTCTTATTGGTGTTTGATTCTGACAGGGTATTAGTATTTAAAAATAAAATATTTATTCTTTTAAGATTCATATATCTATACTATGTATTTTTGTACCCCTCTCTATTGCCTTATGTATCTTAAAAAATACAATAGTAGTCTAGATCTCTAATAGATCCTGATCCAGGATTCCAAATGGAATAGAATGCAATTAAAATCTTAGTAAGCTAAAAATAGTGATGGTAAAGTATGGAAGTCTATCTAAAAGGCTGTTGGACTGTTTCACAAGGATAATCTTACTGCTTGTTATTAAGTAGAAACTTATCAACTGGATCAACTTAAAAAACAACCAGTGGATGGACCAATCTGTCAATGGTGGAGTCATGCCAATAACAGTAAGGGCTTTTTCAGAAACTGCTGAGAACCCCAGGTCTCCGTGGGCTGTGTGCTAAAGACCGAAAATGGCTATGCACTGCTGCTAGGATGCAGGGCTGTGTGCTAAAGACCGAATGTCTATGCACTGCTGCTAGGATGCAGGGCTGTGTGCTAAAGACCGAATGGTTATGCACTGCTGTTAGGATGCAGGGCTGTGCGCTGAAGACCGAATGGCTATGCACTGCTGCTAGAATGCAGGGCTGTGCGCTGAAGACCGAATGGCTATGCACTACTGCTAGGATGTATTGCAGAAACAAGTGGGAATGCAGAGAAATGCGACTTTAACAGTGTATTTTAGTTAAAATTCTCTTAGTACAACCAAAGATTTTATAGAAAGAAGTGCGTTTTTTGAAGACTTTATATGGTGGGGTTTCCTTCTTCCCACTTTCTCAAGAGTGTTGGGAGAGACAGGAGAGTCACTGCAGGGGAACGGCTGTTTCAGAAGGTATGTAACCTCATGTCTATTGCTCAGGAAAGACTCTGGTCCTCCCATGGACTAATAGGATCTGCAGCATGGAAAGCTTTAAGGACATTTCTCAACGGCTTTCTCGGGGTTCCTAAAAGAAAGCTCTGGAAGCAGTGGCGGGTACTCAGCCTCAAGAGCTGGCAGTGGCGCCTACAGGTGGGGTGAAGTTAGAACAGCTTGGCTCTAGCACAGCTATGTGTGACTACCTGGGCTGTCCTGGCCTGCATCCTCCCTATTCCTGGAGCAAGGCTTCCTCCTGTTCACATTCAAAGAGGATTACCAACTACTTCCCTTCCCAGGGCCCAGCTCTAGCGGCTAAGCTTGGCTCTGATCCTTATTGAGCTCTACCATGAGCCTGATGCCCCACTGTGTGCAGAGACACAGAACAGTGCATTCTGCTCGCCTCTTGGCCTTGTCCCTTTACCCAGCTACATGTTCTTCATTCTTACATTTGGACATCCTTAATGGCAGAGTGAGAAAGGGTTACTGTGGGTAGAAGACGGGGGCTGTGTCTGGGATCAATGAGCGACATACACAGGACAAGCTCAAGAAGGTTCAGGGAGTTCTCTAGGCAAGGAGAGAAGGGAAGCCTGATCCCATAGTCCTGTGTGCAGTGTCTTCTCTGCAGACTCCAATCTGAAAATACACTCCAAGGGCCCACCCCACACAGAGGGCTGTACATGCACCAGGCATCTTCATCTCCAGTTAGGAGAGGATCTGCTCCAAATCCTATTAGGCTAGTCCCTAATGTTTCCGTTCTCCAAACTCCTTCAGGATTGAGATCATGTATTAAATGCCCAAATTCCTTAGAGAGGCGGGGTATCAGGTCAATGAGGAGCAGACTCCGTGTAAAAGCTTTGAGCCACACTAGGCTCTGGAAGGTGGCTCTGGTAGGCTCTATCATAGCTCTTGTCACCTTACACTGAACCCATTCATGCCTCAGCCTTATCCTTGGCAGGACACTCTCTTTTAATTAGAGACTGTCAGCTTATTAATTGTTTTGTTTTTCCATGGTTTAGCATGGGCCCCAGACAGAGCAGGAACTCAATAGCTGGGCAAATTCCCAACCAAATCAATGGAAACTCACAGACCGCTGTGAATCCACATAGAAAGGAACTGGGTGAAATAAGAGACAGAAGAGATGAGGATTCTATAATTAACAGTGACAAAGCTAGCATTGAGAGTGACTCTAGTGTCATCACCCCAAGTGTGTAACCTTAAATGTGTTTGTGCAAGACAAGCTTTTTTCTCTGCATGTTTCAGTTGGATACAACTTTCTATATCTGTGCACTGAAAAATGATGACTGTAAGGTGTTAAAAAAAAACCAGGATGTGGCCAAATCTAATTGTCATATGGAAACTGTTCACACATTAAATTTTAATCAATTTATTACTTATAGCAACTATATATATTATATGTATATATACACATGTATATAGAGAGAGTTAAAAACATTAACATTTTGCAAGTCAAGGGGATTTTAACTAAGGAAAATTGGACGGGTGATAGGTGAGAGAGAAATAGCATTACTTATTACACCACATACTTCATCAGCCTTGGTGGCTATGCAGTAACAGGGAATGAAGGCCTGACACATGGCTCAGTGGAAACGCATGTGCAAAGCACAATTCCATCATCTCGAGCCCCCATCCCACCAATAACTGTGAAATCTAGTCAAGTGGTTAGCTCATGTTTCCAGTTTGGCCCTGTCCTGTGATTCAAGGTCCTTCAGCTTTCTTTATTACCAAGAAAATAAAGTTATTAAAAACATTTTAGGGAATAAAAAGGACCAGACAATTATTTGGCAAAGAAGAAAAGTACCTAGACAGTTCATTTTATTTCCCACATATTACAGTTTTGGCTAAATCATCCTATATAAAACTCCAGTCTTTTCCATGTTAAATTTACATTTTCATTCCTGAACAATTTGTTACATTCTAGCCAAGAAATTATAGAGGGATATTTTGGACTTTCAAAGGGTTTTATGGACTCAAAATAAAATTCTGACTAAAAGCCATGCTTACTTCACTAATTGGACAGCAGCTGCAGAGCAGGGGACACATTTGGTATGTCATGAGCAGTAGCCAGAGGAGTTTAGCATGCTGGGCTTAAGGGAGGGGAGGAAGGGAGGTGTATGTGAGTGTATGCTGAGCCTGGAGCAGCCAGGAGAAAGAGCCTTGGTGGAAGGGCCATGAGGCTCTTCAGAACAGGGAGTCTGGCTGTGATGTACTGCAGTCGGTACATCTGCTTGTTCCATATACATGAAGCCCATGGTTCTTATTCCTGGCACCACACAAGTAGACATAGCAGCACACACTTGTAGTCCCAGCACCTGAGCGGTAGAGGCAGAATGACTAGGGTCATCCTTGACTACATATGGAATTCGAGGGTCAGCTCAGAGTATGAGGTACTGTTTCAAGACAAAACAAACAAACAAAAGGTCCCAGGGATGCCTGGTAATCATGTTGAAGTAATTGATATGTGTTACTTCCTGTAGCCTCTTCTCTGTCCATTCACACATTGATTCATTTTTGAGAATAATGATATCTAGTAGAAATATAATGTGGTCTTCCTATACGATTTTAAATTTATATCAGGCATATTAAGAAAAAGAAGCAATCTTAATTTGAAGAAAGCCGGCAGAGTCTATGAGTTTTAGATCTGAGGATTCAACCCAACATAAATAGAAGAAAAAAAGCATCTGTACCGAACATGGATGGGCTTTCCCCCAACCATCCATATTCCCTAGACAGTACTATATAGCTATTTACACAGTATTTACATTGTATTAGGTTTGATTATGATTTGAAGTATACAGGAGGATATATATACTCTATACAAACAGAATTCCATTTTCTGTTAGAAGACTTGAGCATATTTGGGTTTTGGTATCCTGGAACCAATCATCATTGATAATAAGGATGCATATATATATTTTTAACCTCATATAGCATATGTGATCATTTTAACACATAATAGAAGTTATCAATTATATCAAGTTATTGCTTCTTTTTTTTTCATGTGACATTATCTCACAGTGCGTCTCAGATCAGACTGCCTATTTTAAAACACGATCGTAGGTAGCCCAGGTTGGCCAAGAACTGGACTCTTAGGGTGACGCTGAACTTCTGTTCCCCCTGCTTCCATCTGGATTTCTGGGATTCCAGGCCTGGGCCAATACCTCAGGTGATGAAGTGCTGGAGACGAATCCAGGGCTTACCACATGCCGGGCTGGCTTTCTACCAGCTGAGCTCCATCTGTAGGCTGCATATTATGGGTGCTCAACAGCCACCTGCACTTGGTGGCTCTTTGTTGGACAAAACAGCTCTTATGTGCCCATCTAGACCAGGCCTTCCTATCTGGGGTCTCAGGTCCCAAACCCCACTCTTCACTGGGAGAGTATCACACTAATGCCTTCAGTCACTGACAGTTTGATTCATTTCCTTCATTAGCTTTCCAATGACCAGGCTAGTCCTGCCAGGGACCTCCACCTATGTGCACGAACACATTCTTCTTAATCAGGTCTCTTGAGGGAGCCTGGCCATGTGCTCTTAAACTGAAAGGAAAAATAAGCTGGGGAATGTCTTTCTGATTGGTGTGTGTGTGAGCGACTGCCAGGCATCCTCTGAGGCTGCCACCAAGGATGGAGGAGCAGGGATGCCTCTGCACCCACTTTCCTCTGTTGTAAATGAATATGGCTATTCCCAAACATGCCAATATACAGATTTCTTAAATGCAGAGCCCAGCACTACATTTATAATTTCTTTTTCTTCACTTGTAATTCATATACACAAGGATTTACAGGCACTCGCAGACATTTTAAGGCCATGCAAGGAGGGAAGAAATAGACAGTGGAACAAAGTAAATGTGAGAATAAAGATGTCCAGCTATCACATTGTTTTTCCTAGGCCAGAGAACTCTCAGAATCTGAGAAAAAAATAGCTTGGAGGAGCACCTCAAGCTACCTGGCAAGGTTTTAGTAAATACAAGTCACCCCTTTGCCAGGGATGATAGGCATCCCTCAGTCTGACTGCCTCAGACTGCAGACAGTTGTCCAAACCCTTGCAGGCAGAATTGGTTATTTTTCTGGTGAAGGGTACAGATAAAATCCTAAATGAATAGCTTGTAAAGTTAGTCTGACAGAACAGCTCATAAAATCTTTGCTGCTCAGAAGAACTGTAGAAAGTTTCATTAACATAACGCTTCATTCCTAGCTAGCTCCTCCAACACTTTGACTGTTGCAGAGGTCGCGAAACAGAAAGCTGCAATCACTGTTTCTCAAATAATAGGATACAACAGGGGGTGGGAATCTATCCTTCATGTCTGTTACATAACTTTATATTGCATTACATTTATATGTGTATTAATGTGTGCAGATGTGTGTGCTTACGTGTGTACATGCATGGGAAGGTCATGTGTCCGTTATCAGATGTTTTCCTTGATCTCAATTTATTTTTGAAGACATGGTCTCTCATTGCACCAGGAGTTAATCAGTTCAGCTAGGATGGCTGGCCAATGAGCTGCAGGGATCTACTGTCTCTGTCCCTGACTCCCTAGCACTGGGGTTATAGCTATGTGCCACTGTTCCTAGCTTTTATGTGGACACTGGGGATCTGAATTCAGGCCCTTATGCTTATACAGAAGGCACCTGAGTAACTGACTCAGCTTCCCAGCTCTACACTGCATTTGATACATGAAAAAAATCTAATCCAGGGTATGTCTCAGCAATGTATTCTTACAAAAAGAAGGTGTCATGTCATATTTTTTATTGTATTGACTGCACTTGCTTCTTTGTGCACTAGACACGTGGTCTCTGGAAGGCAGGGCTTAGACTCAGGAAAGCATGAAATGTGACTTCTAGCTACATCATGATTCAATTCCACCAGCCTTGGGGTATGAGCCAGCACATGGCTAGCTCCCCTTGCTCCTGGCTCCACCAAGCATTTCTTTAGAAGCTCAGAAGTTCTGAAGACACCAGGTATCTCGGCCAAGATCTTCTCCCATCATACAGATTTGGTTTCAGGGGAAAAGTCCATCTGTCCCTTAGTGAACAACAACTAGAGGAAGTAGGAGAAGGTAGAGAAGATACATTCGAGAATTTTATAAAGACTTATTTTAATTTTTAATCATATGCAAGCATGTATGTGTGGATATAAGCATATGTGTGTCAGAGAATGTATGGGATCCCTTGGAACTAGCTTTATATACGGCTGTGAGCCATGTGACGTGGGTACTGGGAACTCAACTCCTGCCTTTGCAATAGCAGCATTTGCTCTCAGTTGCTGAGCCATTTTTACAGCCCCAGATTTGAGCATTTTAAATGCCCAAGGGAACCCTGTTACCTACTCAGTTGGGTGGTATGCAGGTAGATGAGATAGCCCATTGTTACCTTCTGCCTTGAGGGTTGAGAGTGACAGTATATGTATTTGGTTGAAACTGAAGACCCCCTGCTAGGAATAAGACCTTCTAACCCAAAGTCCACTGTTAAATGCCCAGAGTTTTTACAGAGAAAGAAAATTAATGCAAGTTTCAGGGCTAGAAAATAAAATACAGAATTGGGTTTCTGTACATACCTTGAAGGTTAATGCTAATTGATGCTACATCCATCTCCTCTAATAGTAGTATATTATTTGTTTTAATAAATAAAGTTTGCCTGAAGATCAGAGAGCAAAGCAGCCATACTAGTCTGCTATACAGGCCAGGGAGTGGTTGCACACAGCTTTAATCCTGGCACTTGGGAGATAGAGGCAGATCTCTGTGAGTTCAAGGCTACCCTGGGCTACACAAGATTGAATCTATCTAAAAGAGAAACGGAGCTCACACAAAGGTGATCTTAGTACTTGGGATCACACACCTTTAATACCAGTGCTAAGGAGGAGGAGACATGAATGATATGGCTGGGGGGAGAGAGGAATATAAAGGGAAAGAGACAGGAAATCAGTGAAGTGTGGAGTCTGAGGTTGGTGGAGAGCAATGCAGGATCGCCCCTTTGTTTATGTGAGCCTTGGTAGAGGTAAGAGCTCTCCAGCGGCTTGGCTGCTTTGCTTTTCTGATCTTCAGCTTGAACCCCAATTTCTGTTTCTGGGTTTTCATTATTCGTGCTATACTCTCTTCCCCCTGCCCCACCCTTTCTGGTATGTTTTTGTGTACATGTGTGTAAGGACAACCTCTGGTCTTGTTCTTTAGACACTGTTAACTTTTTCTATTCTTCTCCCTCCTTCTCTCCCTTCCTCTCTCCCTCCCACCTTCCCTCTCTCCTCTCCTCTTCTTTGAGACAAGGTCTCTCGCTGGCCTAGAACCATCCAGTAGGTAGGCTAGCTGAGTACTGAGTCCCAGGGATCCTCTTGTCTCCATCCCTCAAGCACTGAGCCACCACATCTGGCTTTTTTNTAAAAAAAAAAACACACAATGTTCTAGGGTTTAACCCAGGAGCTCATGTCTGCAAGGCAAGCACTTCTCCTAGTCATAATTGCTTTTTCCAAACAGGCCACACATTGTGTTTTTAGAAAGGCTCTGGGGGACCAGAACAAGAGGAAAATGGGTGCTGCTAAAGACACAGGTGCTAGGAACATCTTTTAGGGTCCCTCAGCCCTGATAGGTGTTATGAGTGTAGACAGTGAATCTGTGTTCTCTGATTTCTGTCAACCAGAGAAACACATGCCGCCCTGTGGTTCCTTACAATGTGAACAATAAAGCCAGCTCCACCTCCTAGGGTATTTCTAGAGACAACATAATAGAACTGGAGGGGTTTTTAAGAGCATTATTTTGTGAGTAAGAGTAAGCTTCCCCCCAGACATGTCACTCTGTGAATTTACATGCTGTCAATAAATGGATTGCCTNGACACTGATGAAGTGTTATGCTTCTCCTGGCCCTGATTGGTAAGAACTGGACCACCATTACATTTCTTCTTAGCATGAAATTCCAGTTGCATCTATGCAACAACAGGATCTAGCCAAGCATCTTCCAACTTTCCTTTGCATTACTTTTTTTCAGTAGCTGGTTTGTGTTTTTTAAATGTTCATTCCTCAACCTGCAGGATCGTTACGCTTCTCCTCTGAATCCTCTCTCTAAGGGAGTCTTGGGACCAAGCAGGCTGCCTGCAGAATGCTGACCGAGAGTATGACTGACTCATGCTTTGGAAAACTGGGTGTCAGGGTGTTAGGATGTTGTTGCCATAACACTGGCAGAATTTGGAAATTCTTCCTCAAGTTTGACACCAAGGGTGTTGATCCTGGCTAACTATTCTAGCAAAATGAGATCCAAGGCCGTTGACTCATTTGGGAGATCTGGCATGCTTGGGTATTTGATAATGAGAAAACAGAAAACTTTTGTATTGGTGTAGCAGCTGCCAACAATTCTTTTAAAATCCATTTAAGCACCTGATCATTTACATATTTACCCAGCAATATATAAGGTTCCCATAGTTCATTTAACATTATTTCCAAGGAGAGATTGCTCCATGGTGCTGACAGATTCTTATTAGCAAGTCTTCAAGTAGGCCTAACTTAATTTTGCTTTGGAACCTGGAGAAACCTGGTAATATGTTTTTAACTAGGTGATAACTTGATATTGTATTAGTTAATTGAAAGAATATAACTATAGCATTTGAATTTGGACTATAAACTATACATGCTTCTTTGTTAGGCTACCAAGTCATAGACAAAACATGGACACATAAGGAAGGGGGCACATGGCCCCTGTAAGTAAAATGAGGCACATTTAGTAATGGCATCAAAAATCCATCCTATTACCTGGGTGACAGAAAAAGTATATCACCTTCTGATGAATGTTAATGATCTTTTTTTCTAGATATGCATTAATCAATGAGTCAGATTTTAGAGAAAAAATACCTGAGAGATTTTAAACTAAGATTAAGCTCTTGTCTGAAGTCTCAAGACTTAAAGTTATGGATGACCATGACAGTCTTCCACTAGTTTGAGTCCTGTGTTAATAGGGAACTCTGCTCTCTACCCCTCAAGCACAGGTATTAGCCAGGACCATGGCCATAGGTGGTGGGGATTGTCATCCGCAACACTGCTGACCTTATGGAACCACTCTTTGGAGCCACTGCAGTGCTTTCTGTTCAGAACTATTCCCAGGCAACAGCTGAGAAGCAGTCAACAGGACGTACAGGATTGTAACCAGCTCTATCTAGCTCCTCCTGGCGTTCCCAAGACATAGGACCTCCCTGCATGGAATTCCTGCTTGAATTTGGTATGGAAGCAGCTGTTTTTACAAATAACCTTCATGGTTTCTGAACAAGTACCCACCCTGAATACCCAGACAGAGAGAGTATGTCCATGGTCACCACCAAGCAGGACGACTTGCTTAAAAACAGCTTATTATTACTCTTACTGCCTCATCCTTGGTGTGTCTGAGTTAAGACACTCATTCAAAACCTTCAGTGAAGGTGGCAAAGATGGCAAGATGAAGGAATGGAGAAAAAGTGAGACTCAGAGATTTTACATAATATATATGATATATATCTTTATGTGTAAGTAGGTGCATGTGTGGGTGCAGACATCATCAGAGGCCAGAAGACGGCATCAGTTTTCTTGATGCTGAAATTACAGGTGGTTATGAGTTAACTGCCACAGGTGCTTGGGGACCAGACTCAGGTCCTCCTGAAGAGCAGTAAGCATTCTAAAGTGGATCATCTCTCTAGCCCCTAGAAATGATAACTTTAAAACATATTTACCTTTGGTTTTAATAGTTATTAAAGTCTCAGTTCAAATGGATTTGTCAGCTTGGTTTAAGAAGTACCCGGATTGAACGGAACATAAGGAAGAGGGAAGAGAGGATAAAGTATCAGGATTTGGGAAATTCCAGGACTTAGGATAATGTTCTGAAGGATGCTCAGAATTGTGTTGCCAAAAGCCAGCTTGTTGCCTATTGGTGGATAAGGATGAGAGTGTCAAGGACAGAAAGATCAAAGATAGTGTGTCTTCTGAGCTGGGGCCAGCCTTTATTTCAGCAAGAGTAAGTTGCCTGACTAAGTTGCCTGACTTTAAACAAGTCAGCCACGTGCTTTTAGATCTTGCAGAGCCCAGTGCATTTCATAAGCTCCCAGGACCATTTTATGTCTTCACCCAGGACAAAGGGACTGCAGATGCTGACTAACAGCCCATCCAGGATTCCAGGGGATTTAGGATGGGCAAAAGAGAGCTGAGCTAGAAGGCAAAGACAGGCTACGTGTTTGAGTGTGTCAGATGTGGGTGTGTACCCAAGGCAATGGTGAACAGTGGTAGCTAAATATTCACTGGGCACTCTGGCGCACTTTCAGCTTAGGCCACAGAAGACAGGCAGCACACAAAAGGGATGTTTGATGATACGAACAGAGAGAGCCAAGGGCCTGCCTGGGCTCAGGAAATGAAAAGGAAATATCCAAAAACTTAATGCCTCCCTGAAACCTGATACTCTGGGGAGACCGGAGGATTCTGCTTTGTTTTCATTTGTTATTTTGATTATTATAGATATTATATTCTAGACTGAGACTAGAAGAAAGCATGCAGAAATAGAATCACTACTTATTTAGGTTCCTCTTTGTAGTCCTGGCTGTCCTGGAACTTGCTTTGTAGTCCAAGCTGGCCTTGAACTCACAGAGATCCGCCTGCCTCTATCTCCCAAGTGCTGGGATTAAAGGTGTGCACCCTCATGTCTGGCAATACACTGGTGTGTTTGTTTTAAGACACAGATTCATATGAAGTTGCCACAGACGCACATGTCCTGAGCACCCTTTCCAATACTCAGTGCCGAAAACAAAGACATTCACTCTGTCAATGTGAATGTCTTTGTTTTCGGCACCGAGTATTGGACCTGGTCCTTAGACATGTTATAAATGTGTTCTATCTTTACAGTACCCAATATCAGCATTTGTCATGACCGTCAGCATGTTGTTGAAACTAAGTGACTGCCACTGGAATTCAGTATAGTGCTCGTTCAGGTTCTAGCAGTTATACATGTGTGTGGATGAGCACACATGAGACAGTGTGCAACCATCTACCCTTTTTAAGACATTTGGCCTCACCATCTCTACAAGGTCCTTTCAGCCACATTTGGCAGTCACTTCTCATTCCCAACCAATGGTGACCAAGATCTTCTTCCCATCTTTATACTTAGATTGTGCAGATACTACATACATGGAGAATGGAGTGACTCTTTAGAAACTAACCTTTTCTCTACTCAGCCCAAGTTCCTTGAGACACATCCAACTTATCATGTGTTTCAACAGTCTAGACTTCTTACAGCTGAGTAATATATGAAGCTGTAAACATTGAGTTAGTTTCCAGCTTGAGACTTTTACAAATAAAACTGCTATGAACCTTCATGTACAAGTTGTGTGAAAATGAGGTTTCATTTCTCTGGGATGGAAGCCTGAGTTTATGACTTCTGGTCCATTTTTTTAGCCATAAAAAGAACTGCCAAACTATTATTTTTTTGAGTGGCTGTAGCATTGTACACTTGTAGCAGAGCTGTGTTTAGTGATTCAGCTTCTCCACATCCTTGCCAGCATCTGTAGTTGGCATATTCCTTATTTTAGTTACTGCAATAGGTGTAGGAACATCTTATTGAGGCTTTAAGTTAGACTTTTTTAAGGATCAAGAATGCTCCATTTTTCCCTCCATCTCTCCATCACCTGTACCGTCCGTCTCAGTGAAGTATTTATGTGCCTTTCATCCATTTGTGTAACTTGCAGGTTTGTTTCTTTAATGATAAAGTGTTTGTAAATTCTTGTGTATACTAGGCACACATAACTTTACTGGGTATAATCATATTGGGAGTACGTTCATAGGTTACACACTAATACTATGCCATTTTAAGGAATTCTGATATCCTCCTGAAATCAATCTCCACCCTCAAAACCAAGGGCTGACTGTATTTTCATATGATGGTGAGTAAAAACACTAAGGCAAGTCAGGTACCTGCTATACTTTACATGATGGTGGAGGGAGAAACTGAGTCAGATAAGCACTGCCACGGAGAAATGGCATAGGGTCTCATGAGAGAGACAAGAGAAAATGTCAAAAGAAAATCAAGAGAAGCCACTCTGGATACACACAAAGGAGCAGAGGAGGTTTATCTGGGGACATATTAAGAGAAATAGCAAGCTCATTAATTTGTTTGGTGCTTTATGCAAAGTGGGAATGAGATCAGAAAAAAAAATAAATAGGGACCTAGGGGTGGTAGCTGGGTGGTCTAGCATGAGCAAATTCCAAGATTCAAAACTCCCAGCATTGTGAAAAGAAAATTAATGAAATAAATAATTGAGGGAAGAGTACACAAGATACTAAAGGCAAGGCTAGAAACCTGAACAGAAATCTTAGTTTAGTTACTTAAGTTATAAAATAGAGAAACAGTATGATCAGAACCATCCTTTATGGAAGTTAATTTGGACACAGCCTTACCACCCTGAATGCTCCCAATCTTGTCTGATGTAAATTAATCTGGCAGAATTATACACAGAAGGAATCAAGAAGCTGGTGGTAGGATCAGGTTTCCAGAGTGGATAAAGGCTAAAACAGAAAGGAACCTACCCTAACCAGTGGCCAAGGAAACTAAAGGGGACAGAATGGTGAGAAGCCCCTCAATCTCAGAAGAGTATAAAGTTTGGTTTTGGGAGGGGCTTTAGTCACTGTTCTATTGCTTGTGAGGAGACACCGTGACCGAGGCAACACTTTTTTTTTTTTACAAATATTTGTTTATTTTGATGTTCATGGGTGTTTTGCCTACATGTATGTTTACATGATGGTCTCAGGTACCTGGAACTGGAACTGGATTTGCAGACAGTTGTGAACTGCCATGCGGGTGCTGGGAATTGAACCCAGTTCATTTGAAAGAACAGCCAGTGCTCTCAACTGGAGCCATCTCTCCAGCCCCCGCCAAGGCAACTCCTATAAGAGTATTTAACTGGGTACTTGCTAACAGTTTGAGAGGCCCAGGCAGGCGTGGTGCTGGAGAAGTAGTGAGAGCTACATCCGGATCCACAGTCAGAGAAAGAGAGAGACTGAGTCTGGCATGGGCTTTTGGAAACCTCAAAGTTCACCCCTAGTGACACACTTCCTCCAACAAGGCCTATCTTAACTGCTGTAATTCCATCAAAGAGTTCCACTCCCTGGTGACTAAATGTTTGTCCTTCTTACACAGGCCACCATGGGTGGTTTCACTGGACAATGTATGTAATGACAAGAGCTGGGTGGTAAGTGAGTGAGCAAGGAGGAGAATGTGAGATGCACAGTGTGAGGTCTCTGTGGATGGCTCAAAGGGCTGCTCAGAAGGTTCAGGAAGATGCCCCATTTAGAGACCTTGATATGAACAATATCTGATCAAATGAGTTAAAGGAACAGGAGTGGTTGAGGTCACTGTGAGGAGAATGATAACATTAAAATGGCTCTATTTTATTATTAGTTATTGATGCTAATCTCTTACTGTGCCAATGTTTCAAATTAAAATTTACCAGAGATAGGTATGTGCAGTAAAGACATTGCACACACAGAGTGTGGCTTGACCTGTGGATCCAGGCACCCATCAAGGATCCTGGGACACATTCCCAAAGAGAAGGATGGCTATTATAGTTATGGTGTGGGTGGGCTGCTGTTTTTCCTGCCCCCTAAGGTCTTGTCCTCAGGATGGCACTGTTGAGAAATGGTGGAACATTTAAGATGTGAGGTCTGGTTGGGAAGAACTTAGTCCAATGGGGGTGATGCTTTCTCTGGAAGGAAATGCTGATCTCTGGGAGTGAGTTCTACAGAGAGTGAGTTGTAAAAGTCTGAGCTGAACCCTTGAATCGCCCTCTGTGTTTCTTGCCTCATTTCCTCTATCTTGTGCTCTTGCCACAGTGATTTGCCCTGAAGCACTCCCCAGAGATGGGTGGTGGTCAGGAACATGTTTCTCAATCTCTAGACCTACAGCTAAACACACAGCCTCTTACGAAGTTAGCTTACTTCAATTATCTCATAAGAGGGGAAAGCTAACTAATACACTGTGGTTAATGGGTGTGACTGATTTTATTTTGCTTGGGGAAAATCTAACTCTATGGAAGTAGAGCTTCCAGGAAAACAAGATGAAGGTCTGAGAGGAATGGAAGGGACCAGCGGGAAGCAGACAGGCCTTCTTTTGAGATGGGAAGAAAGCAGGCAAGTCGCACATGCAGCTCCAAATGCACCGTGTGGATGAAAAGCAAAACTCTCTACAAAGAATCGAGTTAGGATGGTGGTGGATTTCTAATCTAATTATCAAAGCCAACTGGGAAAGTTAAAAACCACAGATTCCTTGTCCCAAGCTCAGTCACACAGAATGAGACTAATGGATGAGGGCCAGGACCTTACACCTTGAAGTATCTTCAATAATTAAGATAATTACATCACATTTAGAGCTGCCTGAGTTTGAACATTTCCTTTCCCTTTCATCTCCTCTCCTTTCCTTTCCTCTTCCCGTCATCTCCTCTCCTCTCCTTTCCCTTCCTCTTCCCGTCATCTCCTCTCCTCTCCTCCCCTCCCCTCCTCTCCTTTCCTCTTCCCATCATCTCCTCTCCTCTCCTCCCCTCCTCTCTTCCCCTCCTTTCCTTTCTTCTTCCCGTCCTCTCCTCTCCTCCCCTCCCCTCCTTTCCTTTCCTCTTCCCGTCATCTCCTCTCCTCTCCCCTCCTCTCCTCTTCCTGTCATCTCCTCTCCTCTCCTCCCCTCCCCTCCTCTGCTTTCCCTTTCCTTTCCTCTTCCCATCATCTCCTCTCCTCTCCTCTCCTCTCCTCTCCTCCCCTCCCCTCCTCTTCCCGTCTCCTCTCATTACTCCATCTTTTGAAGCACTGAAGAATACACCCAAGGCAAGCACTCAACCACTGAGCTACACATATTACCACAACTCCTTTTCCTTTCTTCTCTCTGGCCCTCCCTGCCTCTGTCTCTCTCAACAGGTTCACTATGATATTTCCATGTACACTCTGTTTCTGTTGATCCCCCTCCCCTTCTGCCCCATGTCTTTTCCATTTTTAGATCACGTGTGTTTTATCACCTTCTGCTCTCCATGCTTTCTTTAAAGACCCTTACTCCTTCTAGTTTCCTGACCTCTACCTACATTCCTTCCAACACACACACACACACACACTGACACAACACACACACATACACACGCACACACAACTAGAAAACAGAATTTGCAAATGAGAGAGGAACATGTGGTTATTAGTCTTTCTGAGTCTGGGATGCCTCTATATAATACTTTCCATACAAATCCATTTTCCTGCACATATCCTAATTTCATTTTTATTTATGGCTGAATAAAATTTTATTATGTATATTTACCACATTTTAATTATCCATTCATCAGCTGATGGATTTCTAAGGTATTTTCATTTTCTACTTTTTCTTGTTCATTTGAGACAGAGTGTCATTGAATTATTAATAAATCAAAATTAAGGAAGCTGATAGTGCTGGCGAATGCTTTTGGCCCAAACTATTCAGCAGACTGAGGCAGGAGGATTACTCGAGTCCATGAATTAGACACCAGCCTGGGCATAGCAGGATCCCATCTCAAACACATCATTTCCTGCTCTTGTAGTTGTGATTTGCAGTAATTATCAAAATCATAAACGAATCCAGGCCTGCTGTCCCAACTACTCAGGTACTGAGGCAGGAGAATTGCCACGTTCACAGCCAGCCAGGGCTGCATAGTAATTTCAAGTTCATTTTATTTATTCATCTATTCTTTCAGCCAGTTTGTGTGTGTATGTGTTGTATGTGGGTGGTTATATGCACCTGTGTGTGTGAGAGCGAGCAGGTGAGAGGCTAATGGTGGATAGCTTCCACATTCCATCTTACTTGGGGGGGCTGGATCACTCTTGCTGAACTTGGGGCTCACTGTTTTGACTAGCCTGGGTAGCCAGTAAGCTCCAGTGATTCTTTTCTCTCTGTTGCTCAACCACCAGGGTTACAGGCATATACCACCACACTTGGCTTTTATGTGGGTGTTGAGAATTTGATCTCAGGCCTTCAAGCTTGCATGGCAAGTACTTTATCCACCGAGTCATTTTCCTATCCTCTAATATTTTAAAAAGCTTAGCCAGTGGTCTGACCTACATCCTGTCTATGATGATAGCTGGGAGGCCAGACTGGAGGAAAAACTTTTTGGCTGGGACACACCCATGTACCCCTGCAACTGACCACTAAATCACATGGAAATTTTCTTTGGTTATCTCTGCCATCAAAATAGCACTGGTTTATAAGTTGATTGTCACAGGTTGGCCATGTGGCTCCCTGTGGCTTCTCCCTGTGGTTTCCGCATGCCGCTATAGTTGGCCCTTAGGAAAAAGACTGGCTTTGGGAGCTTGTTGAAGTCTGTTGAATGGAAAGCATGCAGAATGCTGTTGTTCTTTGAACCAATCCCACAATGCACCTTACGAGAGTTAGTAAGGTGTGGGACAAATCTAACTGAAAAGCTGAAAGACAAAAAAGATATGATACTTTTTATTTTAAAAATTTGAAAAAGGTTATCTGGAAGATCTATAATGAATTTGGTCAAGAAATCTCTTGCATCATAAGTTGTTTTTTTTAATAAATCAGCAAAGATGCAAAAAACCAACTATTAGAAACAAGAGGCTCCCCTATAGCTGTTTGGCTTTAGGGAGATGTTAGACATCTCAAAAGTACAGATTCTTTCATGCTAAATGAAAAAGTGACCCAAGGCTGATGCCACCATCCCAAAACTGCCGTGTGTTAGACTGTAGCTCATGGCACAGAGACTACCCACCTTCCGCTTTATAGAACACTTGCGCTAGCATACCCCACAGCCAGTTAAACCTACAGCCTATGCTTCCCCTGTCCTAGCAATACAGGAGACAAACCAATAACACGAAGTGACTCTTACACTGTTTGAGGCTTGATCCAGCTGTGGTTCAGCTGGCCAAAGCCTAGCACATGTGACTGAAATAACATGCTCAACATTCCAATCACTAGTTCCCCCCACGCACTGTTAAAATCCACCTCCTAGGAACAATGTCACAATGTGACGTGTCCAGGATGAAGGCAAGAGGTTTCTTGGTTAGAGTATTCATCTGGTTAGAGATAAAGGAAAAAATAAACAGTCTTGAGCTGTGAGTTAATATTTTTAACTTGAAAGAAAGAAAAAAAATCTTCATGCTTCACAGCCAGTCTGGTTTCTTCAAACAGGGCAAATTCCTCTCCCTACTGGGTATTGGATCATTTTCTGCTTTTTAGTACAAGACAAACAGAAGGTTACCGCGAAGTTTCAAGGACGTCTTAGAAACAAGAGCTAAAGTTAGGTACCTTTCCTTGCTATCCCATTGCCAAAGCATCTTGCGGGAAAAACAAAACCTGCAATTAATAAAGAGTTGCAGTCTTCCAACCAAGTCCCAAGGTTAAGGGTCTTCAGGTTCCAAATCTTCCCTTCCTGTATGAGCAGTGGTGCTCAGTTGTGAAGAACAAGTTCCCTCTCCTCTCTCTCTCTCTTTCTCTCTAAGCAAATATTCAGGCTCAAAAGTCCGTGAAACAGACATTTTCCATTCTATGACCTCAGTTTTCAGAATTTAGTTATTTTACTTGGCAGGTATCCAGCTTTCATTCTTTCCTACAGCCTCTGTCTCTCTCCTCCCATCTCCACTTATCTTTTATTCTTTATTCATTAATACTTTAAGACATTTAGATCTAGAGTATGTGGTGTCTGCAGAGTGTTAGAATTAGTGAACGAAACTCAAGGGACTCCCCACTTAAAACTTGAATTTTATGTAAAAAAACAAGTAAGTAGTATTTTTGCATATGCATGCCCTTAATATTGTACAGGACACACACTGAAATTATTTCTTGTTTATCTGAAGTTCCAATTTAACTGGGTGTCAATATTTTACCTGGCATCTCTATGTAGGGGTTGAAGAGTGGGATTAAAAAAACAAAGAAAGAAAGGCATCCATTTATAGCTCCTGGAGGAGGAGAACTTTGCATCCCTGCTCTGAGTGCTCTTGGCCTCAGACACATCCTCAGCATCCCTTTATCTTAACTGTAACCTACCATGCTAAAATGACAGCTCATCAGAGCAGAGCTCATCATGATATGAACAAGGTCCAGCTTGGTGTTAAGGTCTCTCTCAGTGCCACTCCAGGCCAGCACTTGTACCAGTGTCCCCAGGCAATGGTGACCCCATGCAAGCTTGGGTCGGAGCTGATTGTTTTTCTTCGAACACTGAACATCAGTGGAGAATTTCTAAGGACAAGGCATCTGTTTTTCTCTGTTCAGAGGTATTAAGCATGATCAGCGACAGTGATAATTAGAAAACAGAACAACGGAATTAAAATGCTCTTCAGAATGTTATAAAATGATCACTTAGCAGATATTTGAAAGAAAAGATGAAATATTGCTTTGTTTCAAACATCTAAAAGGAAATATAAGAAATTAGACACATTACATTTATCATTAATTGATGGACATGCTTGAACACTTGAGAAAATCCAGAACAACACAACATTATTAAATTCTGTTTGGTTATTTAGAGACATATCAATATTTATTGCCTTGGCAATATTTTGAAGTCTAGTGGCCAGAACAGATGATCCACAATGGCGTCCTGAAAAGCATGGGCCAGGAATCAAATCCTAGCTTGATTAGAAACCTCTCATGTAAGGACGCCTTTCCTGAGAAGGGTACTCCACCCCAGAGCCTAGGAACAACACTGGCATGGTGCTCAGAACAGTGGTCAGTAATGCTGGGGTGTGAGGATCATGTGACCCATTCACACTGAAAATGTAGGTAAAATGCACAAAATTGGTTGAAGTCTCCATTTTCACAAATGGCTCATGAAAAGCAATTATGTCTTGTGATTAAATGGGTGATTTTTTCTCCAAATCTATAAATATTTTATGTATATACTCATTTTAAAAAATCTTTTTCAGAGTATAGCTTCTGAAATTTTCATTACATTGGTCTAAGAAGCAAAGGCATATGGTTGTTCGTTCTACCCAATTATTGGTTATTTTTATTTTCTTACTTTTATTATTTTATTTACTCTTGGGAACTCAAAACAAACAAACACATAAAAAATAAAACTGAAACCAATACCCCATCTCATATCCCTTAAATATAATTAGTCTAATAGAGCTAATCAATCTTTTAATTTTGTGTCAAACTAATTTTCAAGTAAAATTACCCAATGGCTGGGCTTCCTCCTATATTAGTTCATTTTCTGTTACTACAATGAAATGCCCTAGGCTGGGTAACTTGTCAAAGCTAAGAGGCTTGTTTGGCTCTAAGTTCTAAAGGGTTCTGGAATCAGCTTGGTTTTGGTGAGGACCTTGAGGCAGATGGCAGTAACAGCAGTAACTGGATGGGTAAGATCACATCACAAAACTAAAACCCAGAGATTTAGGAGTCAGGCTCAGGGTTTGTGATGCCCAAGAAAGTAGCATTCCCTTAAAAGTGAACACAACCCCGAATAACTAAAGACCCTATCAGGTCCCACCTCTTTTGTTAAATTCTCCTTCACTCACTTCCATATGACTACACGGGAGCCCAGCTTCTAGCACACCACCACAAAGATCCAGCATCTAGTATATGAGCCCTTGGGCACAAACCACATCTAAACCATTGCACATGCCTGTGGTCACTTCAGGTTTGTATTTTAAATGTAATTCACTGTCTGTAGACAAGGTACTTTCTAGGGTTAAAACCCTGGCCAGAGTGCCACAGATGGCTCAGTGGACAAGAACACTGGCTGACCTTCCAGAGGTTTGATTCCCAGCACACATACTGTGGCTCAAAACTGTAACTCCAATTCAGGAGGTCTGATGTCCTCTTCTGGCCTCCTTGGGTACTGCATGCACAGAAACACACTGCAGGCCAAACACCCAGGCAGATTATGAAACAATAAAACAAAACAAACCCCAACAAGGGCCTGTCTATTGCACCTGTGTGCACGGCTCTCTGGGCCTCTATTTCTTCGTCTATGAAACAGAAGGGCTGTTGTGTAGTTTGAGTTGCTATGAAGATTCTGAGCTGACTCATCTAACGGGTGACTCGATGCTTCAGTTCACATCACGGTCCCTACTTATACAAACAAACCACTTTAAACAACACATTCAGTGTACAGTATAGTGTCCACTTAGTATATAGCATGTCACCTTTTATGGTGTGAAGGCTTAGAATTCCAGAGTCCTTATTTTTAAAAATTTAAAGCAAGAATTTTTTAAAATTTGAATAAAAAGGCAAGGGTAGGCATGCGTGTATAATTTTGGCCATCTGTCCTAACCCCTGCATGTTTTGTTCTGTGGGTACTTCAGTCATGTCAGAGATAAGGCAGAAGGGGGTAATTCCCTGTGGTAGAGCCTTAGCGGCAGAGGTTGAGACATTTACGTTCTCTGGTGAGACGCCGTGGGCACAGTTTCACTGAGACACCCTCTGCCAGAAGCAGAGGGCTTCTGAGGTGAGCAGGTGGGCTGAGGCTGGGAAATCACTTTCTGCTAGGAGAATTCCAGACTGTTCCTTGGCTACCTCTACCACGGTGCAGGATACCGCAGGCACGGATGCCTGGAGCCTGGTTCTCCCTGTATCCTCGCAGGCCCTCCTGGAGGCCACTCTCTTGTCGGTAGGTAAGAGCTTTTTAGGGAACTATCAGCCCTTTGTTTAGAAATGGGATTTATTCCTTCACAACTGCCCTTCTACCTCAGAGGTCCCCTGTGCCAAGCCACAGACCTAAAGCAGTACTTGTCAGCGGCCCTGGAGCCAGGCAAGCAGCCAGATTCCTGGCTCTGCTGCTGCCAACTGTGCAGCCTCAGGGAGCCAGCTCACTGCCCGGAGATCCTGTTTTCTTCTTGTGTAATAAGAGATTTAACAGTATAATAAGATACTGCATCGGATTGTCCTGCGGATTAAACAGAACAATGTGTCTAGCTGAGTGCCTGGCACCAGATAGGTGTTTAATCTATGGGAATATCCTATGTACTAGGTATACAGAGAGGAGCTATGATATGGGGCAAGGGTGAATTTAGTTAGCTATGTGTTCCAGAGGTTTCTATCTGTGACTATGTGTAGAAGAGAGAGAGCAAATGGAGCTCAAAGTGTTTCTGAGAGAAAGTGTACAAAATGGAGAGGGAATGTGTGCCAATCATTCTGTATTCTCGGTATCAATTAATTTACTCATCTCAGTACTGTGGCACCGTGTAAGGGCTATGCTCTGAATGCTGGGTCAGGGGCAGGCTCCTACGAAAGAGCATGAAGAAGCTGTAGGAAAGACAATGCTGTGCCAGGAGAAAACACAACCAACCCCTTAATGTCAGGCATTATGTATTGTCTACAACAGCCAATAAAAGTGGCAACAAGAAACATACTCTTCTACAGCCAAGTGAAAAAAAGTTACATCTGCTAAGGTCACTGAGACTCAGAGCAACTGAAGCTTGCCAGGACAGTCTCTGTGGACTGAAAGGGCTCATTGCAAAGGTGCCACACCTTTCTCTAGCCTAGGGGACTGTCCACTGTAGTAATATGCCCATCACCAGCTGTGTGTGTGGTCTCCTTAGGAGTCACTAGAAACCTCCCATCACAAAGAGCCCACACGGCTCCTTTACAAGCCTGACTAGGCTCTAAAATTTTCTAGGTTTCAATTCTTTTAGCTGAAACTTTTGTAGGTCCTATGAAGATGTTCTTGGGCCCTTTGGGGAGTACTATCCGGGTGTGTATAGACCAGTTCTGTCCTGGCTGTGTAGCACAGAGCAAGGGCTCTGGAGATGGCCTAGTGGATAAAGCACTTGTGTAAGAGTGAGAGGCTTAAGTTCTGATCCCTGGAACTCAGGCAAAGCTGGATGGAGAAGCACATATCTGTAATCATGGTGCACCATGCGTGAAATGGGAGGGCAGACACAGGAGAAGCCCTGGAAGGCTTTTAAAGAACGAGAGTCTACAGACTGACCAGCCTGGCTTATGCAGAGGCAACGAGAGACTGTGTCAAACAAGGTGGATGGTGAGGCTGAACACCAGAAGCTGTCCTTTGGTATATGAGCCATGGCATGTGATGTCGCCTCCTCCCACCCGCCAAGATTAAAAAAAAAATAAATAAAAATTGCAATTTGAGGCTTCACAAGTCAGGAATAGTCTATAACACACAATGAAATATTATTTAGGCTTGAGAAGGAAGAGATTATACCACATGTTGCAATATGAATTAAACTTGAGAATATCAGCTATAAAAACAAGCAAACAAAAACCACTATATTTTTCTACTCATCTAAAAGTACCCCCATACAGGTGGAATGGACCTGGGGCTGAGAGCAGTGAGATGGGAAGCTGCAGTTTATCTAGCGTGGGAGTTCAGCTCTGGGTCAGATGAGGAACACGGGGGAGCAAGCCTCCGAGAATGCACCTCATACTACTAAACCATACATTTAAAACCAGCTAGGATAATAAATCTTAACATTACAAAGTCCAGAAGACAGACACTCAAAAAACCTTGAGTAACCCAGATAACCTCTAAAAATAAGTATATTTGATGAAACCCAGGAGGAGAAGTGTGAGTCCCCAGAGAATCAAACAGGAGAATGGATTCCTTAATCTTGTTAGCGGCTTCTCTTTACTGACCCTTGGGTCCAAGCCTCCAACTAGGTATAAGATCACAGAAGACAATGTTTCTAGTCTTGCTCTGGGAGGACACAATTTGTAACTAGCATTCTTGCATCATCATATGAGAGCTGAACCAAGATGACCTAACACCTGGTATCCCTCTTAGGCAAAATGGACAACTTTGGCGTACTTTCTCCTCCAGTGGGTACCAGGCCCTGCTTACTGTTTGGTGCATACATGGTGGCCTTTGAGTGATCCATGCTCCTTCATAGACCTGCATCTAGTCTGGACATGTATACACTGAGTGGTCTGAGGGTGTCTGGGGTGCTGAGGAGCCCTTTGCTCATTTTTCATCGTTGGTGTCTGAGAGTGGGTGAAACAGGATCTGGCCAGTCCTTTCCAGCAAGTGGTGTTTTCCTGGCTTTCTCAGCTCTCCAGCTAACAGGATACTGGCAAATCATTTCAACAGATACAGAAAGGAGGTCTCCGGGGACAGACACCTAATAAGCTGAAAGATCAGCCACAATTCATTTTTCACACAGGTTGCGGCAGCCAAAATAAATATCACCATAGTTTCTAGTTTTTCAGGGGAAAATGTCTATTGGAGGGGCCATTTTCCAACAGACTTTCATCTCTCTACTATTAGCTGACCAGTTTGTGTAACCTCATTATTAAATGTACATGTATACATGGCATATTTCTTTATACATTTAGCAGCCATTTTCTCCATACTTAACATTTTAGAGGTAATTTTGCTATGAGCATGGAAATTTCAAACAGGCAGTTTCTATCCTATGAACAAGCTCTCTAGTGGAGCTCAATAGTATGCTACATACCAAGGTAAACTCATCCAGCCCATAACCCTAGTCAGCGATCCCCATGCCTGGCAAGATGTTTTAAAGAGAAGTTAGTGGCAGAGTTGGGCTACAGCCTCCCTGGGCGGGCATGCATTCTCTCTGGAGAGAGGCAAAGTCATGGGGTCCTGTCCTGTGATGGCTTGGGGAGGAGTTTGTCCTGTTTGCCATCCTGGAGATGACGGGTAGCCCTGGCCTCACTGGAAATCCCTTAAAAAACTTTCTACCACTTTGTCTTTAATACCCTTCATTCTTTCAAAGTTCTCTACTTGTTTTAAAGAATAAATTAAGCTTCTAATAAAGCTCTGAACAGCCACAGAGACAGGGCTGTTTCCAAGCTTTTATACGCCATAAATACCATTATAATGGCAGTAACAATGAGTGATTGGGTGCCGGCTTGATAATGGGCACTTTCCATATATTACCTTTTGAAGAAGGAACATTTCATGGGTCGCTGCAATTTAGTCTAGCTTATAATAACTTCCAACTCTTTTCT
>LOJH01034347.1:4876-16057 GCA_001685095.1 Ellobius talpinus
ATAGATAGATAGATAGATAGATAGATAGATAGAGATGGATGGATGGATGGATGGGAGATATATGATAGAGAAATAGATAAATGATAGTTGATAAACATAGCTATTCAGAGATGGTCAATTATGGAAATCAGATATATGGATAAATAGATCAACAAATAATATTTATCTATCTATCTATCTATCTATCACATAGCAATCATCTATCTTAAAATAATGGGCAATGACATTAATGACAAGCTGTTCTCGTGGTTCTTAAGATAATAGAGCCTGAACAGGGTGTTTCCACTAACCTCATGGTAATCATAACTATCAATACATTTCTGACAGAGCTGAAGTATCTTTCAAATGAATGACAAAATGGCAGTAGGGTCGCCAGAAGAAGATGCCTTTCTTAATGACAGAATTTGCATGTCTTAGGAAGACGGTACTAATTCCGTCATGCGCACTGACTCGTTGTTGGTTTGTTTTTCCATGATATCTATCAGGTGTCTCTGTAGAGAAGTATTCAGTTTGGAGACTTTAAATCGGAGACTTCAGAAAGCAGGAAGTGGATTCTTTGGGGACAAATGGCAGCTAGAGAAAACTGAGTCTACAGAGAAGGGAAGGTTTAGTTGGGGGGAAGTCAACACACTCTAAAACCCTGTGATTACAAAGAATAGTAGAAGAAGGTGTATTCAGGGCTGGACCATTTGTTGCTTGGTGACCCGGAGGAAGATGCATAATTTCTGAAATGACACCTACTGACACATGTCAGATGCATGATTCCCCTGCTAAAGTCATGAGGTCTATGTGACACTCAAGCTTACCATGTAGAACTAATAATATAAAATACAATCTACATGGAAAATGATACACACTCCTGTGCATCATTAACTAGACCAAAATTCTTTCAAAATAAAGTTAGACACGTTTAAATCTCATCTTGAAAAAAATCTAGAAATTTCTCCTCAAATTGAATTCATCATTGTGCTGTTCATGCACATTAGAAAGACCATATAAGAACTTAAATAATAGGGTGGATGGTCTTGTGCTAGCAGAAGGCAGATCATTTATCTCAATGGCATCCTGGACTTCTGTGGATCTCAAACTACTTCTTTTATGGAGGGCTGTCTTAGATGTCCAGCTCAGGATCTACGAAAAATAAGGACACAAGAAGAAGGCACGGTGCCAAGAGAACTTTGCTTGGAAATGGAATTTGTACCTCATGTTTTCCAGCAGAATAATCTTCATATCACACATCCAGAAGGTTCTATAAAGCCAACCTAGATGCATGGACCAGGAAAATGTAATTCCCCTGGTTAAATACCATATCTGGTTAAACAGCAAAATCGTGAGTTGCCAATAGAGCTGAAAACAAGTCTTTGGTCAGACATGAGGACAGAACAAACAGCTGCTTATCCAATGAATAAATTAAAGAGTTTGGGAGTAGTAGGATGCTATTCTTGGTATCTTAGTGAGAGTATATTCATATGAAAATATGACTAAAGAACTATAATGAAGAATTATTGTTCTCTAGTCTCTCTCTCTCACACACACAAACACAACAAACACACACACATATGCACAGTCATTATTAAAATCTGAACTGATAATGTCTGTTAGTGAAGGCTTCTTTCACTCAGCAGCCATGTTCTCTGAGTGTGTCAGACAAACTTCAGTGCTGTAAAGGGCACAAGGAAGAGTTCACATCAATCCCATTTAAGTCTTTTAGAATGTTTTGACATAAAATAATATATTTGGGCTACATCTGTTTATTTTTTAATATTTTACTACAAAAGAGCACCATGCATGTAAGACAATAAAAAGGGTAGTAGAACAAAATCACAGTAACATAAGTTTTTATATTCACATTCCCTATCCATGGTACAGGGTGTTACAACAGGATCTCTTCACATAAATGCATTGAGCATATTATAATCTGTGAGCCCTCCTTTGGTTTTCTTGGGATTGATTTGGTTTGATTCACAGACTTGATGATCTGAACATATTTCCAAACATGAAAGGAGCTGTACTCTCTAGAATGATGTGTTTTGGAGTGGGCAGGCACAGATATTAGCCTGAAAAACAACAGATTACTTTCGGTCCTGTCTGCCAGACTCTGGAATAGCATATTTGCCCTCTGGATCCTGCCCATAGTGTGGGAAACTTGATGGCCCTTCCTTGAAAATCAGATTTCCATGTGGTGTTGGGTGAAAAATAAGTGTCCCAAATGAGGAGAAGTGTGTTCAAAGCCTCAAGCATGTGGCCCCGGAGGTGGAGATGAAGCCTTTCAATTGGTCCTTGGGCATAGCTTGCTACTGAACAAGGCCACTGCAGCAGAGGCATGCGTCTCTGAGATGACAGCCACCAGTGAACAGAGAGAATTGCGTGGGACCTTTGGCCTACATTTCACAGACTCATTTTGTGTCTCACAGAGAAGGTATGCTAGTCCTTCTGTCCTTAAGTAGCGAACACAGCCATGATCATGTATAAAGACTTTTCAACTAGAACCAGGACACAATACCTGACCGTGTCACCACAGTGCTGCAGACTGTCACTGCTACTATTGTTTTCGTAGCGATTGGCTAAAGAGCCAAGTAAAACTGTTCTAGAATATCATCTGCCCATTCCCTTTGACTGCAGATTTTAATGTCTGTAGTTGGTTCTTTTCTGTATAACTTAACTTTTATTTTTGTCTCGAGAGAATTCTGTATACTTGTTGTTCAAGGCTTGGATATTCAAGCTGCCATTGACTTCTTCCTTGTAACTGACCTCAAGTACATAACGAGATATCTCGTTATGTACTTGCAAATTGCTTGCTTTTATGCATGCCTCACATGATGGCCCATGCCTCTGCATCTGGGTACACATGCAGGCATAGGCTGTATACATGGATCCCTACAGTTAACAAAGCACTTTAACATGTAGCCTCTGGACTACATGCCATACCCTTTCTGTAAGACAGTGTCGGACAGGCAAAGGAGGTATTTCACTGCTTTGTTCTTCTTCTTTTAAATCGAGGAGAATTATGAAGTCAAGTTTGCTCCAGTGATTTGCATACCAGCTAGGCAGCATGTCAGGTCCCCATCCAGACTCTGGCACACAGACCCAGGCTCTTCTTCCCACAATTCTGCTGAACCTCTGTGTAGTCACAGGTTGCTGTTTTTATAGAACAGGGGTTCTATTGTCTGTCTTTAACAAACAGATGTTTATGATCATGGAAAGTGTGTGTAAAAGGCGGTGTGCCATAAACCTTTTGCTGATTTGTGATCTACTTACAACTCTAGAATCCACATATCTTAAGTAGGCATGCTGGTTAATCTTGGTTATCAACTTGACCACATCATGGATGAACTAACACCCAAGAGACCAGGTACACCTGCAAGGGATTTTCCTTAACTAAATCATCTGAGGTGGAAAGACCCACGTTAAATCTTAGCGACACCTTCTGATGAAAGCCTACACAATAGGATATGGAAGGAGGAAGCTTTTACTTTTTGCCTATTTGCCCTCACTCCCACTGGCAACTGCATCCATCCTGCTGCTGAGGCATTACTATGCTGGCTTTGGGATTTCCACATAGAGTGAACTAGCTGAGACATTAACCTCATGAACTGAACAACTGCAGGATTCTTGGTTCTTCTATCAAAAGACAGGCATTATTGTACCTGCCAGACCTCAGCTTGTAAGCCACTCTAATAAAGTACCTTTATAAATATATATGTACATTCCATATATGTATATTCCATACACATGTGTGCGTGTGTGTGTGTGTGTATACACACATATATATTCCCTCATGTCTTTTCCTCTAACAAATCCTAACTACTATAAAAAGTGGCAGTGGATTAATCTTCTAGGATAGCATGAGTTCTGTGCGATGCTAGTCACAGAGTTGAACATGCCCAGTGAAGGAATCCAGTCAGGGCTTTTGATAGGACATGGAAGATCTGAATTGGCATGTATTTAATATGTAGATTTTTGTTTTGAAAAAAATACTGCTTGGTGATTTTTAATTAAAATATATTTTTTTCTGGTTGGGAAGAATAACACATAAATATATTTTCCTAGTTGAGCATAGAGGCACACACCATCTATCCTACTAGTAGAGAGGGAGAAGGTGGGCATTCAAGGTTATCATGGGCTATATGAAGTGTTCCATGCCATCTTATGTCATATGAGATATGTCTCAAAAAACCTCAAAGAAGATAAATAACAAAGACCTTAACTTGAGAGAATTTTTAATATTTTCTCTTATTTTGAAGTCTTACATCGCCTCTAAAGTTCCTAAAGTTTTTGTCTTTTAGAAGACGTCTGTGTTTACCAAATTGACGCCTTTTGTGCTCACTCTCTTTCTACATCCTTCCAATGCCAATGACCTGGTAGTGGAAGACCGGGGGTCCTTATCTGTCCTTTACAGTTCTCTTTACCTGCTCTTCAAACTGCAAAGTCCAGTGTGTTTCTATCTGCTGAGCATTGCTTTCTGTTCTTGCTTTGTTTCATATACATCTATAGTATAATTAACAGTAAAATTAAAATCCAATTAAAGTGTTGCGGTTATTTTTCTAAGGTCATAAATGCCATTGTAAACAGTCCCCTCAAATGTTTCATGTTCCAGTTTGCAAGCATCACCTTGACATCCATTTATTAGCTCATAGCTTAATGTGGGATGTGCTCACTTGAGTTAATAAGCAGAGGTGGGGAGAAAAGAGAAAGCTTTTAGATTGACATCACAGCTTCATTGCTTTTACCCCATGCTATCACTGTCCCTTGGACTATCATTAGATAAACACACAGGGGCTTTCTTGTCAGAGAAGCTGTGTCTTCTAGGAGTCAAAAATTCTTTTTTTTTGCCCTCAAAAGAAACTGTGAAGCTGGCTCATGAGGGGGGACTGGGGAAGAAAAACATCTGAGGGGAAACCTCAAGGTACTGAAGGTTAGTTGATCCTGTCACACTCGCTCATACAGTGTGCCTTGTTAGTTGTCACTGTAGACAATGAAAAGGGATCTATTGGGGGACACTCTGCCCAGAATTCGGCTTTGTTTTCCTTTGCTTATTCACCACTTCATTCTTTCGTGGCCCCAGATTTATGGGTGGTCCCTCTTCCACTCCTGGGCTCCACTCCGGGAAGAGACTGGCGTTTGTTTGTGTGGATGCTCTGATTCATTGTCAATAGTCTGTTCAGTAAAAATAGTGGCATTGGTCATAGTTCAGCAGCTCTGTGAGTTTGTGTTCATCTTTAGAAAACCGTTTATTATTTTTTATTATTATGGCTAGTTAGTGAACATTCTGCATTGGTCTGGTAAATAAAACTACCTACAGCCCATGAAACGACTCATGTATGGATCGACTTTAATAATATAATCAAATAAAATTTCTCTTAAAAAGGCAATAGTTTTCACATCTTGTTGATTATTAATCAATATCAATGCAAGAATACAATCTTCCAAGAGAAGCAGTGCCTTCAATTCCATAGTCAGAACATAGCAGAGGGTAGGCAAACCCTTAGCCCTCCCAGGACAGTGCAACACTGCAAACTCAGGTTCATCCTAGGGCTCTCTCAAGTTCATGAGAAACTGAATCATCTAAGACCCACATATCTTCTTTAGGTTTAACACTGTTACTTGATTGTCCCCAAGAGGCTTGATGACTATCAAAGGGCAAAGGCTAAAGCTTTCTTTCTTTGTAAGAAGGTTAGACTTGAACACTTGGCATTGGGATGCTGTTTTCCTGAAATGCTACCAACTTTCTCTGGTTGCTCAATAAGACTGAACTGTACATATTAGAGTCATACCCTGAAATATTTACAATTGTTTAGGGACTCAGGTTAAGGGGCTTACTGACTGAGCCCTGCTCAGTATTGTGCCCGGTCTTCAAGTGCTTTTCCTAGCATAGCCTTGGTAAATTTCCAGATATAGTCACAATTCCTAAAGTTTTCAGCTATTCATGGCTGCCCTGTGCTTTCTATTTTATGGGCACAATACCGTGGGCAATCCCAACAGGTGCTTGCGCATACTCCCATCTAAGTGTGAACCCATTTTTCCTCAGAGTTACTTTGTTATTGCCATCTTGGGCACAAGGACTGTGTGACCTGCATAGAGCTTTATATTTTAATTTTTCTTGTTCATTATTTTATTTTAGTCTGATACACTAGAATAGGAGACACATGAGAGCATCACGTTTTCTGTAATCCAAGGGTCTATATCAGAGCTCTGGTATTGCAGTTTTCTGCAAATATATCTGAATGAAACTATTTGATATTTTGCTTAATGTTCTGTCAGTATCACTCTAATATTCAGGGATTTAAGTGGCAGTGAAAAACCCACTGAAATGTAAACCACATGGTAGAAACCACTACACTGGTCCTTCTGTTCATACTGAGGCAGGGGTCTTCCACACACGAGGTCTCCAAGGCATATTTGTTTAATGAGTGAAATAAAACAAAATGGAAATGGAATTCACTTACCTTTTGTGTGTGGCAACGCATTCATCCTCTGAATTATGAATGGTGAAAAACACTTCACAGCAGAAAAAAGATAAATTATCTCCTTAGGAAAACACATCAATTATTTAAAATATTTAAATATTTTACCTTTGGCTGTGAATCTCAATGCCAGGCTTCTCCATGTTCTTGTGATAACCCTTCATTTTTAATCATTTCTATATTTAGAAATGGTTTATGTGGCACTCAGACATATAAACACACAGCTGGGCTATGTGGGACCAGAGCTCCCTATTGCTTATAGTTACCTATAGGAGCAAAATTTTGACAGATTTAAGGCCCTCAGAACAATGCCTGCACTGAACAGGCACAGACTCTTCTGTCATTATTTCCTAATGCATGCACCAGTTATTTGCATCTCATTTGCATATACACACGATTATTTGCATGCAGGTATTATCAGCAACCTAGAGATTATTTCAAGTATACAGAAGGTTTGGTTTAGTTTATATGCAAATATTTTGCCACTTAATGAAAGGGACATGTGTATGAACAGTTTTAGAATTGTTAGGTGGCTAGGGTCCACCCCCACAAAGGTGCTAAGAGACAATTGTCATCTATAAACACACACAAAAAAATGTGGAATTCTTTGTCTTGGGACTTTTGTGTCCTGTGTTGTAAGGAGACTGCTTGTTTCTTTCCCATCTGCCCAGACTCCCAAAATAACTACACAGAAACTGTATTAATTAAATCACTGCTTGGCCAATTACTTAAGCATATTACTAGCTAGCTCTACATCTAGAATTAACCTATTTCCATTATTTTATATTTTACCACGAGACTCATAGCCTACTGGCAAGGTTTCAGTGTGTCTGTCTCTGGTGGCAGCTCCATGGCTTCTCTCTGCCTCCACCTCCTTTCTCCCAGCATTCAGCTTAGTTTTCCCCACCTAANTATTAATTAAATCACTGCTTGGCCAATTACTTAAGCATATTACTAGCTAGCTCTACATCTAGAATTAACCTATTTCCATTATTTTATATTTTACCACGAGACTCATAGCCTACTGGCAAGGTTTCAGTGTGTCTGTCTCTGGTGGCAGCTCCATGGCTTCTCTCTGCCTCCACCTCCTTTCTCCCAGCATTCAGCTTAGTTTTCCCCACCTAAGTTCTACCTTGCTAGAGGCCAAGCCACTTTCTTTATTCATTAACCAACAAAAGCATAGACAGAAGTACTGAATAAAAACTCTTACATTTGTGTTTGCTGATCAAGATCCTCAAGACCTAGCTACACTGAGTTGGGGTCCTGGATGGCAGGGAGAGAAGGAGAAAGTAGAGCTGGGAAAAGCCAGTAGACCAAAGGATTGGCCTCAGTCACTTCCGTCATTGGAAACCATTGAGTTTCAATTAAACTGCCTTTCCTTGTAAAGAAGAAAATTCCAGAACATGCCATCAAGAGGGCTCTTCCATGTTGCTAGTAAGGAACAAACCTCCCGCTTTAAGATATACTAGGTATATCTTGCTTGTCAGAGACAGGTGCTAAGAGGGAAAGGAATGAGGAACACAGAGAATTCTGGTTAAGTTCTCCATAAGATACCAGGCAACTACAGCCCAGAACAACTCTATGGCAATCCTGTTGATCAGAAAATGCACAATTCATGGGCAGTGAAGTCTGAGAATTGGAGGCCCAGCAGGCTTGGCAATCCGCTCTTGGATGTTGCTGGAGAAGTTGATAGCACATTTTTTTTTTCTCAGCACAAAAAATGATAAATAGTTGTGATGACTAATGTGTGGTATATGCTAATTAGCTAAATTTAGACTTACATGTACAGACATTTGTACTTCAAAACCTGTCATAGATGATAAATGAACCAGGTTTTATCTGTCAGTTTATGACTACAACAATAAAACAAACAAGCCCCAAACCTGACAACACTGTGCTTGTTTAGAGTGAGTTAAAGTTTCAAGCTAAGATGAAAGAAACACCATTAGCACTTTAGTGGAGAGAAGAGAGTGGAAATATAAGGCTGTCTGGGCTGTTTATGGTGCGGTCATCCACAGCTATAGCTGACACAAAAAAATGGAGAGGGAGAGAGAGAGAGAGAGAGAGCAATCTGTGACTATTTCTAATAAATGACTAATTGCCTGACCATGGAAAATTGAGCACAGCTTTTCAGTTCTTTATTGTTTCCATGTTAAGGTGGTTTAGAAAGTCATGTGATTGTACTAAGACCAAAACAGCGTCTTTGTGTGTCACTGAAGCTGTGTTTTACTCTTGAGCTGAGCATGGCAGCACATCCATTGTCCCAGGATACAGGAGGATACACCAGGAATAGAATGAGTAAGAAGACAGCCTGTATTTCTAAAATACACTGCTTGCTATGCCCAGACATGTCCACAGTCTCATTCCAATGAATTTAGGTTCCATGACCTTCCGACTTGGTTTCTGATACTAGTTCGGTCCTTCGCTGGGTGACTTTGGACAAGTCAGTTTTGTGTACTCTTCACAGAAGGCAGAAGGAAGGATTTGAATACTGGCAATGTCATTGATGAGATTACACAGGCAAGGATTTATGTCTTGCTGATCTCAGAAGTACTCAGCAAAAGTTAGTCATTGACATGTGGTCAGTAAGGAAGATCGCTCTGTACTTAGGAGATAATGTCTGTAGCTGGAGGGTCGTTCTGAGAAAGAACAGCAGAGGAAACAGCAAGCCTTCTACTTCAATGTCCTAATGGGGAGCACAGCCAAATCTATCCACTCCGTGGTGTGTGTTCTTGTTTATGCATCACATTGGTAAATTCAGGTGTGATGGCTACTGATGGCCTTATCCACACATAGTTAAGTGAAGTGTGAACGGCACGTAGGTGTTATCTGTTGTCTCCTAGGCTGTAGAACTTCGCCACTCAGTGTCCTACTTGTTCTGTCATTTAACAACCAATGATGAGGTATATGAACCTTGGCCCACAGACACTGTTGCTTATATCCAAATAACAGCAGCATTCATCCTCACGGTGGGTGTTCATGGAGTGACATGCCTCACAGAGGATATCAGTGAATGTGGCCTTGTGAACTGCTGCATCTCGAGGCTTTTCCTGTCACATTTGGACAGTAAGCAAAAATGTGGCTCAGAAGTATGTGCTTATTTTTACTTATATTTCTAAAGCCATAAATGGTTGGTAACGATATTAATGTGGACAACACCATTTTGTAGACTGGGGTTCTGTACTGAAAAGGGGGGAGAGGGAATACAGGTTGAGTACACAGCACCACTCTCTGCTTCCTGACTACATAAAATGTGAGACCAGCTGCAGCTGTAGCTCCTGCCACCATGCCGTTTTTGCTGCTGTAGACTATACCTTCTTCCTTGAGCAAAAAATAAACCTTGATTTGACTTTATCAGGCATTTATTATAACAATGAGAGAAGTAGCTAATACAAAACCAATAGAGATTCACGTTTTAATGACTTTTCTTTGCAAGGAGGCACTTTGCTCTGATGTATCAGAAAGAAAATTTGTTTGTCAAGAAAAGAGATCAAGAGGAACAAAGGTGGAAACAAGACCAAAGGCATGAATGAATCCCCTAAACCTTCCATCCAAGGGAAACCCAGCAACAAAACTCAATGAGTTTGGGGCCAGACCTTTGCTTTCACTCCCCCAGATGGCTTCTTGATGGCCTGGTCATAGCTCCTCCCAATGCATGGCCATTGCCTTGGGAGCAGGTCATCAATCTCACTGGCAGACCTTGGGTCTCAGGGCATCTGTGGGAACACCCACAAGCTCTACAAACCATCTAGGTATCCTGGAGAGTTATTATTTTTCACATGGAGTCATTAGTCATTCAGAAATGGTTCAATTTCTTGAGCAACAGGGAACGACAGTCAACTCAATTACCATCCCACACTGACAGTTGCCTTTCAAAGACCCTCTCAAGTTCAGTCTTGTATTGTTTCATGGTCCCAGCCCTTAGATAAGCACATTTGGACATCTTCAAGAAGCTGTTCTCAAGGATGCTAAATATTCACTTCTCTTTCATCGAGGTAAGGATCTTGGATCCTCTGAGAATTTGATGAAGCTGTAGTTTTGACATGGAAGTGTGTCAGTTCTCACCTAGAATGTTGGTCAGCTGGAACCTCGGTTTGTTACTTATAAAACTGACCTCCAGGGAAGCTGAGAGGCCTGATTGAAGTAGACATATAGGTATACCTGGGGACTTACAAAATAAGGTATGATTTTGCTTTGATATTTTATTTTAATTCTACTTACAATTGATTAGAATCTTATTTCAAAGAACTTTTTTTACTAAACTTACAAGGTTCAGTTTTTTTGTTGGTACAAAACCTTATTTTTAGTAAGATGAAAAATAGTCATTTCATAAACCTTAAAAAATAAGATTTGAAGAATAAAATGTGTAGGGCTCTGCCACAAAGAAATAGTACAAGAAAAAAATCAATGAAAACAATTGTTTTTAAAAAATATTTTCTTTTTTTTACAGAAATATGCCTCTTTTGTACAGTAGACTATTGCAAATTCCATTTGATCAGAAGATGGCCAATAAACAGGAAAAAATGTCCAAACTTCTTGGCCATCAAGAAAAAAGCAAATTAAATCAGCATAGTGATCACTTCTGCCATTGTAGGAATGGCCATCATAAAGAAAACCAGTAAAAAAAAATGCTGACAAGGATACACATGGAACAAGAACCATCTAGAGAGCTTCTAGGGAAGAACGTGGTTTAGTCTAGTCTCTCCAGAAGTCAGTA
>LOJH01034347.1:16086-29976 GCA_001685095.1 Ellobius talpinus
CACAGAAGTACCAGGGCATCTGTGTTTCCTGCGGTGTGGTTCATGGTCTCGGTGTCCATTGGCTGATGTGCAGAGGACTAAAACGTGATGCTGTACGCAGGGAAGCCTCACTGCGCACGACGGGTGGGAAATTTGTCATTTGCTGGGGGGAAAATGGTATAACTAGAGACCATCAGGATCAGATAAGACGGAGTAAGACATTTATCATATTTCCAGATTCTAGATTATATAGAGATGTATAAAGGGGTGTGTGTGTGTGTGCCTTGTGTGTGTGCCTATCTGTGTGTGTGCCTATCTGTGTGTGTGTGTGTGTGTGTGTGTGTGTGTGCGCGCGCGCGACACGAAAACAGAAAGTGATACTGAAACCAAAAAGAAGATGGGGAGAAAGGGGAGGGTCAGGAGGGGTAATGATCCATGCCATGCTCATTAAACATGTGTTGATGAACCAATCATTATTATGTACATGGACTTCATCTCAAAAGTGTATAATGAAACACTCCCACATATAGCACCTGAAATTATGCTCTAAAATGTAGTTAGTTTCTCGAGATTCGGAATGCCTGTTGCAGACCTCATTGTGCTGGTTTCTGAAGCCTAAATTCTCCCAGAAGTAGTTTGGAGATGCAGCAGAAGTGAACCATTAATGGGGCCAGGGGTTTTGAAATATATGTTTGAGAAATTTCCATGCCAACTTCTCTCTCTCTATTTGTGTCCTGATTTTAAAGATCACTGAAGTGGAAAAAAATAATTTTGTCAAGAGCTTGTTCATGCATGGGCATGTTGCCTTTGGACACTAAGTGTATTTGAATATTTAAATGGTGTACTTCATTTGCCATTTAAAATTTGCTAATTTACTCTATATATTATATTAACAATTATATAACTATATATGCAATTATATAAATTATCAATATAGTGTAACATGTAATATTGCCAATCTCTCGTTTGTTTCATTTTCATTAGTATGTCCCATTGCTAAGGGTTTATAAAATATTAATTTTTTTAATGAGCCTACTTGCTTAAAACTCTTTAAGAAACAAGGTAAAAGCAATCCACAAATATAAAATTGTCCCTTATAAAATCTACGATATAACTGAAGCTGACAAATTTTATCCCCTTTGATAGATAGATGCTGAAGAACTTAAGGATTTGTGTGTGTGTGTGTGTGTGTGTGCAACCCTCTTGTGGTTACATTGTCTAATCAAGTGTCCAGCTCTCACATATTTAGGCAAAACTCCACTCAACAAAAACACAAATCAATGACATCATTTGGATGACATTCCGAATTCTGTGTGGGCATCTTTTCTGCCTACAGACTTTTTGTCTTGCTTCCCCACAAATCACAGCAAATGCTGTTCATGAGTGATATGCAGTATCCATCCCTTCAGAATATGTTTTCAGTTTAAGGGAAAGGCTTGATTTTACAGTACTTGATGGTTTTGAAAATTTCGGGCCTCATATGAAATGTAAGAACTAAAGATTCCTTTGTCTTCTGAAAATTGAGCCCTTAAAGATCACTGCCTTCTGTAACATTAAGTCTGCATTTACCTGTACTGGGTGGGTTTATGAGTTTGATCATGTAGAGAGTGAGAGACTCTCTACCCTTCAGATAGGCCCATATAGCGGATGCAGTTTCAGAAAGAAACACATTGCCTGGAAAGTCATCGTGGTGGGGTGGGGGTGAACATTGCATATTACGTTTAGTATCATCCCTCTACCGGAAGGCTTCTCATTTGTAAGCAGAAGTGTGTTGTGTTTTGTAAGAGAAAACTATAGTGATCAAAAATGTAGCCTATGGGATAAAGGAACAGAGTATCCCATAGCCTGTCATCATCAGCTGTGTGGGGGAGAGATTATGTTTTAAAGTTGGAGACTTCCTCTCTGTGGATACAGGACTGCATGTGTGTCCTGCATTTATTTTAATATTATTTTAGTGTGTCCTCTTTATCTTCAGTGTGTCATTTCCTTGGCTTTTCATCCATATTTACCCCTTTAATTACTCATGGATTTCTTACTCAGCACTGGCATATATTTGCAAGTATATTATTATTTCAAAGCTGCTTTCTCTGGTTAGAATTCCATTCCTGGAGTTTGGAGCCACACAGGAGAGAATCTGGAACATCCACCTCCACACACTCACAGTATTAGTTGAAGAAGTATAGACCCCTAACCTAGAAATATTTGAAGCTGGGTTTTCACTGCACAAGATGAAATACAAAAATTCAGTTGTCATCTGGATCATAACGTTTTGCACAGTGGTTCCAAAGAGCTCTTGTTTTGACATCACTGCATATATTTTTACTAAACTAGTTGGGGAAAGATGGAATTGTGTTGCTCATAACTTCAGAGAGGGAAGAACTCAGTAGTCTAGTGGAAGTTGTGATTATTCTCCTGAAATTACAGAGATCTCGCTGTTCAGGAGACTCAGTCACAGAGGAGAATTTCTCTCAAGGAAGATCGGTTAAAGCACCTTGTTTTTACTGATCATCCATTGCTCTGTAATAGATATTGCTACTGAAATCCAGGTTGTAACGTGACTATAATTCTCAACCACAAAAATTTTGTAAATTTTGATTCTGTGAGTTCCTGATGACTCAAAATATGGAGCTAGAGGGAAAGTGAGCAGTCTTCCTTGATCTTTGCTTCTACTTTTCCTTTCCTTATAAATCAGAGAAGTGCCTTTCATCCATCTTCTTTTAAACTTTGTTTGTTTTAACTTTGAGTTTAAAAAATATGTGTGCAAGTAAGTGTTAGGGGAGGCAGAGGCTTATGCCTGTGAGTGAAGGTGTCTGCAGACTGAAGGATGCATTGAGGAATTTACAAAAATAAAGTGGAGAGGCAGACATTAGTGAACTTGATCTTTGTTGAGATGTGTTTTAGATGACGTGTGATTCCTGGAGCATGCATGTTGAATGGCATAATATAGGCAAAGCCATCTCGAGAAGATTCTTAATAGATGTTGGAGAATTTGCACGCACAGAATGAGTGGGTGTTACTTAGCAACCAGGAAGACCCAATGACTGTCCCATAAACTGACTAGCGCACAGCAATAATACATCTCCCCAGTGTCGGTTCTTAGAGAATTGGAAGAGATCCATTCAACTCATTTGGGGAATTTACCTTTTTATTGCTATATCAAAGATAATTGGTTTCGATGTTGTCTTCCTGTACATTACTTTTATTTCCAATATAGGAGTTATTGCCTGAGCAGATAAGGTAGAAGATGACACTGTATTTTTTGAATTTAGTTTTATGCCTAAGTTTCAATTTCGTGTAGCTACAAAGCAACTTGTGTCAATTCATGCTGTACTAGTAGATTGGGGCTTTAAACAGTGTGGGAGGTAATGTATTGTTTTTCTCTTTGCTGGAACAAAATATCTGATAAGCAACTTAAGCAAAGAAAAGTTCACGGTTTGAGGGTTTGCAGTCAATCATGGTGGGGGAAGGCATGGTGGCAGCTCGTTTCACTGTGTCTGTAATCAGGAGCCAGAATGCGATGAGTGCTGGTGTTCAAATCCCTGCCCTCCGGCTTCATTGGGTGTTCTTGGCCTGTGCTGGCTACTTTCAAGATAGCTTGATACAGTCAATAGTTATTGGAAAGAAGGAACCCCAAAAGAGAAAATACCTCTTCCAGATTGGCCTGTAGGTAAGTCTGAAGAGTGATTTCTCTTTGGATGTTTGATGTGGGAGGGCCCAGCTCTCTGTCTCAGTTCCTCTTCTGGGCAGATTGTACTGGGCTCTATGAGAAAGCAGACCAAGAAAGCCATGAGGAACAAGTCAATAAGCAGCACTCCTCATAGTCTTTGCTTCGGTTCCTTCCCCAACTTCCCCAAGTTATAGACTGCATGTGAAAATGGAAGAAAAATAACGCTTTTTCTCCTCCAAGCTGCTTATGGCCATGTTGTTTTATCGTAGTAACAGACACCCTAGTAAAGACATGGTACATGGAATGGTACCTACAGTAAGGGTTGGTCTTCCTTTCTTGGTTAAGCCTCCATGAAATAATTTCCCAGCCAGTCCTCCGGGGGATTCTAAATCAGCCAAGGGGACAATGAAGACTAAGTTATCTTAGGGAGTGAATGTTGAACCTTAACCTATAACAGAGCATCTCCATAGCTGCCTGCTGTGTCTTCATGCCATGGCAGAACTTCACGGTGAGCAGTATGAGTGGACTTATCGATCCACCAGGCAAGTAGTGATACAATCATCCTGGAGGCTGCAGGAGACTTACCTTGTCAGCCAACTCAAGAATATATCATGGCTACAAAGTTGTAGAGAGGGTTTTGCTATGGGTTATTTGGTGTCACGACCACGTTCCTTAAGCCTCAGGTGACCCAAATATGTTCAGGCAACTGTACATATATCCTTTAATTGTAAGGACCTAGTACCCTAGTACTTGCTATCTGCTGGCACCAGAGAGCCCTAGAGTCATCCTGTATTCTCTTTCTCCCTCAGCACCCACAGAGCCCAAGAGATAGTTACACTGTTGCATGCTTTCTTGAGACAGAATTTGCAGAACAGAGATTGCTGTAGGGTACCTATATGGTGTATTTAAAGTTTTCCCAGTAGAATTGGCACAGTAATATGAACCCTTTAAGGTCAACCTAGAGGGTGAGAGAGGCTGATTAGAGGAAGTCTTATCCACATCACAGAAGAGATTTAGTGTCCCTAAAGGGATGTATCCGGAACTTGTGGAAGTAGTCAGTCCTTCCCAACCCAGAGTAGACTCTGCCATTCCTTGGGATCAGCCATGAATTTTCTTCTCCAAGGTCTTTCTTTTCCATTTCAGCACTACCTTTGGATGAGATAGAATGTAAGGCCATGAATACAGGCAAAATTAAGACTCAGTGAAACAGGCCATGGGTGCCCTGTTCAAACTTCTTGCCTCTAAAAGACTTGTTAAGATGGTGGGAAATTATGGAAGTAGACCCCATGTTTTATTCCAACATGACCCTCATTTTTGATATCTTATCAAAAAGAGGGTATCCCACTAGGAATGCCATGAGGATCTTGGTGTTCTGAGAGTAGCTCAGAAGTCCTAAGATTGCCATATTTCATTCAGGGGCAGGACAGACACTCCCCTAGGACACATTATTAGGGACAGAATGAGGTCAGCTAAAATGCCCTGATCAAAGCTCACTCTGTTGACTGGCTCCATGACCTTGGGCAGCTCTTAGCGTGGCTTCCTTTGGGCAGTTCCTTGACAAAGCCTGCAAAGCTACTGCAGTCTGCATTGAACAGCTAACCGCATTTATATGAAGTCTACAGCCCTGGCCGTGGAGTGCAAAATTAGTTGGAACATTTATTCGCTCTCCCTACCAGCTCTCGCCATACCAGGACCTTGCAGCTTGCATGGCTCACACAGGTTGAGTTTCAGGTTCCAGGGACAGCCATGTCTTTGGCTCCCATGTTTTAATATCGAGGATGAGGAAGTGGGGACAGGAGAGCACAGCTTTTCACAATCTGCTCTCTGTGATTTTGTAGTCTTTTCTTGAAAAGGCAAGAGTAAAGTCAATTCCCAAATGTCAAATGTCATTGATTTGTCTGAAAATAAGCATATGCATAGAAATGCAAACTCCATTCGAGTATAACGAGAGTCTAGACATTTCCAGGCAGTTCCAGGAAGTAGAACCAAACCTCTAATGAGCTTGGGACTGAAATTAAAGTTTGTTTGTACAATGTGCAGACTCCCTCTCCATAGACTCCATCCCGGACACCTCTATTCCTCACTCCTATGGAGAGGAGAGAAACTTCCTTCCCTGAGTTATTAAGTCTAAGTTATTATTGTCTTAATCAATTACCCACTTTTGAAGTGAAAATTAGACATTCATCCTGGATGACAACTCCAGTCTCTCAGCACTGCCTCTAGGGCCATTTGTTTTCTTGGCTTTTACAAAAAGCAACCGATATCTTCAATTCTGTTAATGTCTGTAACGAAGTGAAGCGGGCACTGTATAGTGCACCAGACTTAGCTAGGAAGAAATAATACCAGAAACCAAAGATGTCTGCGGGGAAACATTTCCTGCCAAAGAAGTGGTGGGAGAGAAGACTGGTGTGTGGCTTATGTTATTTGCCTGGGGCAAAATGTCTCCCAGGATTCTTTGGTTTATTTCACTCCATACTCCTGTGAAACGAGTGCAGTTGTATGCTATTTCACAGAAGAGAGTTAGTGTATATCAACCACGTGAGCTTCTCATGGTGATGATGGCAGGAATGACATCCCCACGACCTGCTTCGGGAATCACTGACTCTGGGATCTACCCTCCCCCAGCAGTAACACAGAGTCTTTGAGAAGGGCTATTCCATCTTCTATCTTCCCCGCCATTCAAACAGATAGGAATTCAGTGACTACACTTACAGGCAAATAGATTCTGTCTTCCTTTTCCTCCTTCATGTTTCAACTGAAGCCGTTTCTGGAGGACAGCAGCTTTGTGTTAAGTCGCAGGGGAAAATGCTACCCAGAGGACACCGAATTGTCTCATAGTCACAAGAACAGTTTTCCCTAGGAACAGACACCTCTCACAAAATAAAAATAACACACGGGTGGATCACAGGGCAGGGAAACAGAGCTGGTTTCACAGGAGAGCTAGACTGTAAAATCGGGGGCAGCACTGACATCCTGCTGATTTCATTTATAGAACCAAGAAAAAGCTAATCATGTATGTGAACTTTCCATTAATATACTTAGTGATCTTATGAAGAATACAATTCCTCTGTGGCTTTTCGCCTAGCGACCTGGCTATGAATTCACTCCAGCGAGGGTAGAGCCAGCCTGAAGACCTCCTCTACACGTCAGAGGTAAAGGTGACTCAGCCCTCATGTGTAATTATAGTGCAGCAGTGGGACCCGTTTAAGGAGCTATATAGGAGTTATTTCCAACAGCTCCTTCGGACCTTACAGGCAAGAAGAAACCACAAATAGATGGTGTTCCTGGTTAAAATAGCCCAGAACACATGTTCCTATCTGAAATTAGATGGGCACAGGAGGAAGAGGCTGGACGTGGTGTTCCACACATCTGCCCTGACCCTCCGAACCCTAATGGGACCAGCAGAAGCCCAAGGCCCTGCTGCAGTTTTGGGTCAGGAAAGTTCACTGATATTCTACAGCAGTGGTTCTCAGCAACGGGGTGGTCAAAGAATTCTTTCACAGGGGTCACCTAAGACCATCAGAAAACCCAGGTATTTTCATTATGATTCATAACAATAGAAAAATTACAGTTATGAAGTAGCAAGGAAAATAATTTTATGTTTGGGGTCACCACACATGAGGAGCTGTATAAAGGATCATGGTATTAGGCTGGCTGAGAACCACGGATCTAGAGATTAGAGCAGCCAGGAATGCATTGTATTCATAAAGTGATACTCACTAGTTGCTTGATCCCATCCTCAGCAGAGCAAAGCCTCCTGATTCACAGAGAGGAACCAGCTCAATGTGACAGAGATTCCTGTCCAAGAATTTGTCTCCATCTTTATCTGCTTGCATAACTCACTTTCCCTACATCACCCCATTATCCATAATTAATACTTTCATCTGGACAATTCCACTGATATAATTGGCTCAAGAGTCACAACCAAAAATCTATCCCCCTCCCCAACCAATGGTAGGAGGTTTCATTTCAGACGGGTCTCACACACAGAATATAAAGCAAAGGAAAGCAGGTGGCTTCAAAGTGTAATGTGATTATTTAAATAAGAACGGAATGCCATTTAATGGTGCAGCTTGTCGGCTGTGTAATGGAACTAGATTGGATACAAGCATTCTGAATTTTAACACCAGCCACTCCTGGGCATGAAAAATATAAATGAAATGAGATCTGTGTGGCAAAAAGTTCTGGGTAACCTTCCCTTGTGAGAGGGTGTCCACACAAAAGCAGCAGTAATACTACACACCAGCTTTGCTCTGCCTTCCTGGGTGAAGATTACACTCTCTGTGCAGCAGATCCCATTGTATAAGAGACTGCAGTTCACTGAGGTGAGAAACCTTTCCCTGGAGTCTTACAGTTAAGTAAGTATTGGAAGTTGAAATGGAGCTCTGAAGCCGTAAACATATAGCGTGTGTGTGTGTGTGTGTGTGTGTGTGTGTATGAGAATGTGTGTGTGTTGGTGTATGTGTGTCAGTGTGGGCAGGTATGTCTGAGTGTGCATACATCTGTATGCACATTTATATGGAGGCCAGAGGTCAATCTGAGGTCAAACTGAGGTTTATCTGAGGTCTCTTTCCTCAGAAATTTCCCACCTTGCTCTATGTGGCAGGTTGATCACAGGCGTGAAGCTTGCCATGTGTGCTAGGCTTGCTGACTACTGGACACCAGGTATCTGCCAGTCTCTACCTTGCCAGAGCCATTGAAAGTACATGGCCACCTGCTTTGTTTTCTTGTCTTCCACCTACTCTCCAGGATGTGAGACATGTGTGGTTTGGCACCGCTCTGGACCGGCTGTTCTCTATGTACCTGCCCTGTGTGTCTCAGAAATCCCGGATCCCCTGCCCTTCCTTGGAGACCCTTGTTCTCCATTTGAGTCTCCTCTCCAGCCTTGAGAATGGCCAATGCTCTGTTTAGCCTGCTTAGTACTGGTTGGCTCTCACAGTAAGTGCCCTTACCCAGAACCTAGCATGATCTTGCCAGCAAAATAAACCAAAGTCATGACTGAGAAGAATTCCACATGGTGACATCAAGATGTGACTCAGGTTCCCCTCCTGGCATACGAGGCTCTTATGAAAGATGTGGCTGTCATGAGTAGTGATATGTCTAGACTTTAGCAGTTCTGGAATGAGAATTCTGTATGCTTGAAAGTACAGGTCAGCAAGGCGACCCTTGGTGTTTGTACAGGGCTTGAGTGTTACTGGTGGATACATACTGACATGTTTAGGTTTGGTTTCTGGAATTTTAATACATTTAGACATTAATGATTTTTTAGATAGTATTCTAAAGTCACTTTCTGCAAACCAATGATGAATGTACAGAAATGGCACTAAACCTGGTCATTTGACATCAGCCAGCTGTGGGTCGTGTGGAAGTCACTCGGTGACTCAGTTTCCTGCCTGCATGTTGCAGCTTTGGGGCGCTGTTACATGTTCGTTCTGTAACATGTTCTTTTCTGTGAGAAGTGCTGGGCAGAAAAGCAGAAGAATAGATGTGTACCAAGTGGGAGGGAAGAACGCAGAAAGTAATGTACATGTGGAAAGCATTTGTACCCAAATGAAAGACCCTGCCCTGCTAATGAATTCAGTTCATGATCCACCGGCACTTGCTCTTCAGCGAGGACATTTGTGTTTCTGCATGAGGACAATAAGGATGGCTTAAGCTGCAAAGAAATGAACCCAATCAGATAGATGCCTTGCAAGGTGAGTCATTTGCATAAAAATATCCCCCCATGTGCACTGTTTGCTGGATATCTACAATCTAAGTGTAGAAAAAGAATCATGTTTATAAATGACTGAAAAAATAATTTTGAAAGACTTTCAAGCCTAAACTACTTTTCGAAAGCATTTTTCTTCCGTGATTACCAGCAGCAGCTTTGAAAATCTGCTGCACAGTATCAGAGTTACATTAAGAAGGCTGGGTCTCATTGTCAGGCAGTGTGAAAGTAGACTGGAGCTAGGGAGATGGCTCAGTGGGCGTGCCCTGGCTTACATGTCTGCATACACACACCATGTATATACCCACAGAGTAAAGCAAGACATTTATTTTTTTAATGAGAAAAAGAAGACATTACATGGAGGGAAGTGAGTATTTGGTTTAGTGAGGAGCGGTCTCAAAATAGAAAAGGGGTGGGGTGCATTATTCAATCATATAGCACCTGTCTAGTGTGCTGGAGGCCCTGGGTTAATTCCCAGTAGGAAGAAGAAAGGAGTGGAAAGAAGAAAAAGGGAGAGTGATAGAGAGATTGGAAAGGAGAAAAGGAAATGGGAGGGAAAAGATGAAAACCACGGGCTTTTATTTGCAATTAAAATGTTTATGTAGGAAACTCGAGAATGTAGCACAAAAGCCATTGATTAAAATGCATTCTGAACCCTTCGAAAGTGAAAGTGCTTGTCAGATCTCAGATGATTCTTCATTGAATCTGGTACATATCTGACTCCAATATGAAGTTTAATTACTACAGAAATCTCTGGGAATATTACCATTTAAACAAGCTATCTCTGCAGTAATTAAAAGTGTGAGATTATAAATGAGCTGTTACCATGCTGTCGCAAGCCAGCTCCCTCCCTGCCCGCTACACAAACAAACAATGCCGTGAAGACAATGTGATGTGTACAACATCCTAACCCACCTCTCTGATTATCATCGTTGGAGGTCAAATCCCATTTGCATCCTAAGGGCATCCCCCTTGCTGACCACTTCAAGCAAACTAAGGGTAAATCTGAGACCTGGCAGCAGGATGATGCTAGTCACAAAATTCACACATTTTAATTCTACAACTTGGAATACATGAATTTAAAGAATTGCTTGAGCGTAGACCACCTGGCTGGATGACGCTCTGGAGCGGTTTTATTCTGCAATATCACAGGCCTTTTAAGTTGCTATCATTTGTCTGTCTCTCTTCGTCTCCTGCGTCGCTGTTGAAAGTTGTTGTAGTTCTCTGATACCATACTTCAGGTAGTTAAATTATATCCACATTGATTATATAAGTATTCACATTTAATCTGAAACTTACAAAATGATCAGATGCTAGCTGGGGGCCTAGCGCCACCTATGGGTCAGTAAAGGACTCACACAGATCTGTACATACAAACAGTTCAGGTAGCTACAGAGAACTTGAAAGCCACCCGGGCAATAGAAGGATCAAGTATTTCTTACTCACTTTCATCAACTGAGAGATAAAATAAATACTAAATTTTGTTATAATAAAATTCTCTTGGAAGCTTAAATATCTCTCCTTTTCAATTATGAATTTTACAAAAAGCACCAAAAAAGGCCCTTCCTGTGAAATAAACATACAACTAAAACAGAAAAAAAAATGTAAAACAAGATTGCCGGTAATATTTTTATGTGGGTCATATATTCAAATTCATCTTCAAATAGTTGAACTGTGCTATTAACATTGTTTTGCAGATATTTTTTTGTTCACAGGCAGTCACTGTGGTCATTCATCAGTGATTGATAACTGCTTGCTCCAGGAGAGTTCTGGTCTACCCCAGGCAGGCTTAGTCTTATGGGTGCAGTCCCTCGGGGAATCTGACAACTTAGCCACATTTATTTAAGAAGTATGTATTTTCCCATTGAGCCACAATCCTTGAAGCTCTTGAAATGGAACGTCTTCCTGGTGCAGGTGTACTGTTTGCGGCATGGCACTCTAGCCTCCATCTGTCCGTGACCATCTTGTGAAAGTGTGAGTGCAGGATGCTGGATAGCACACAGGAAGCCATCCCATCATGCTCTTTTATCCTCTCATGTGAAACATTAAGAGTCCCTTCACCTCCACAATGAAATCTGTCCAGTGCAAGCAGAACACACAAGCGTCTCCTGGCCTTCCTGCTCCTATTTTCAGTGAAATACAAGGAAGAAGCTCCAACGCTCTAATATCATCCATATTTACTTAGCAACACCAATAAACGGTGAACAAGCCACAAATTTAACTTGGAACTAGAGGTGGGAGTCAGACAAAATGCAGCTTGTAAACCTTACTCTTTCACGGAATATAATGTATTACCTTCATAAGGTGGAGATCACATCTCTCATCATCTGCATCGCTGTTGCAGGAAGGGCACAGAGCAAGACATTCTATGGCATCCAGTGGAAACTCTTAGGTAACTACGTCTGGTACCCTGCGGTGCAATGCTACTCAGCCACACACAGGCTGGCTTATGCTATAGAAAAGAAACTATGTGTGCGACCAAAATATAGAGAAAATTGCTCGGGGAAATCTGTGAGTTTTACTCTTGGGTACTCTAGTCGGCTAAAGACCAAAGCTCTGAAGTGTGTTTCAGACTATGATGGGTGTAAACTTTGTTGTGGGAAGCAGTGATTCCCCAAGTGACGGAAAGCTCCAAGGATTTCTGGTGTCATATATTAACAAGGCAACTTAGAAGCACACGGTGTGGCACGTGACACCTGTTGGCCATGAACTTGATGTCCTCTTTGGAGCCACTGAATTCAACTTCAGGTGGGTTCAAAAGAGAACATCACAAACAATCTGGTTCATCTTTAATGGAGGGAAGCCACACACAGAACTGGGGCCACCACGTACGAAGTTCACGGAATTGCCGTATGATTGGAGCTTCAGCTGATGCACTCAAATTAGGCTCAGAATCAATCAGCGTTACATTTGATGCTCTGGGGCACAAGGAAAACTTTGACCGAATTGAGTATGTTTAAAAGTCTTCAGTGAGGGGCTGGGGAAATAGTTCAGCAGTTAAGTGGAATTGCTACTCTTGTGGAAGACCTGGGTTTGGGCAATACCACCCACATTAAGTGGCTTGGGGCTGCCTGACACCCCAGTTCTAAGGAATCCGATGCCCTCTCTGACTTCATTGCACTGCAGTCATGTGCACACAACATAAACATATAATTAAAAATAAAAAGTACTGCTTTATGCTTAGGAATTAGACAACACAAACAAGTGACCAAACATCACCTGTCTTTTCCACATGGGTCCTCTGTGCCCCTCCTAATTTATTTCCGGTGACAGCAGATGAGGCAAGGCGAGGGTGGAGCCAGTACTGATTGGCTCATGGATGAGTCATGAAGGACTTCCCCTTTGATTTTATTTTGACATTCATTTTGTTCTGCACACTCTCATGTGTTCGAAGTTCCTATAATTCGACCGTGACACCTGTTTAATATTCTCAGCATCCGAAGTGAAGTGCATGTTAGCATGAAGCTGTGCATTGCAGTTTTTCTGCGATTGTCTCTAAAGCGGCATGCTGATTGCAATAAGGCAAGGCATGCGTGCTCTTGTCTTCAGCGCTGGTAGGAGCATCTTGCTGAACATTCCGAGTGCAACTGGAGAACTCTGTGCAAAAGGCAAAATGCAGATGGGCAGACATCAGGTACTAAGCGTGTGAGGAGACGCTGAGCATATGATGTAGGGGTAGCTTTAGCAGCTCTGGACAAACAGCGTTGGGGCTGGGACTGACAGCCTTGCCAGTTGGCACATGAGAAACCAAGGGGGCAGAGAGATCCTGCTCTCTACCAAGTTCTTGGGATTTGAATCCGGATATTGTAGTTGTGGGTGCTACCTCAGAACTGAACTTGCACTAATAATCTCTGAGTCACAGAGCTTCATTACAGTTCCCAGCTAAAATAGCCCAATAAGATTAATCTGAAATTCTGGTAAACTCAATGATAGATATACTAAAAATATAGTTAACCAAAAATTGATTTGAGCATTTTCTGTGATTGCTTTCATTTCCATCTCAAAATTAGCCTCTTAGCAAACTTAGTTAGACCTTTCCTATGAGAGATAAAGGAGAATGAAAAATAAGAAAAGGAGTGATCTTCAAAGAGTTTTCAGAGACAATGTGACATGAACCCCAAATCCATCTATGTATTCAGTAACAGTGCTATTTGTTAACTTGACATGAAAGGGGAAACTAGAGATGATTTATATCTCCTCACAAGCATTTGTGGACCAGGGGCAAAAATTCTCATTGTGATTTAATCAATTATCCTTTCATGTATGAGAGATCATTTTTATGCCTTCAGGGACATGCCCTTCCACAGGTAAGCTCTTAAAATATCTCTTCTGAACATGAAAATGTGCTGCATGGACTGACCTTACTGTGACATATCTGTTTGTGCTGCACATTTTATACTCCTACTTATAAACTGAAAGGTGGCAATACTGTCACCGCCAACTTTTTTTAGTATTAAAAAAATTTTCCACCTCCTCTCCTCCTCCCAATTCCCTCCCCATCCTGCCATCCCCCCTCCCCCTCCCTTTCTAGTCC
>LOJH01034349.1:16850-27815 GCA_001685095.1 Ellobius talpinus
ACACACACACACTTCCTGGGTTGCCTGCATTCTTCATTATTTTCAATGAGTTTCCGTATTTCCCTGCTCACTACTAACCTGCACGGAAAGCCCCACACCTGGATGTTTGAGACTTCCTGCATTGGCTTTTGAAGAAGCAAGGGCATGTATAACGATTATGGGAGGAGGGAGCTGGGGGTTCCCTGTGGTGCTCCCTGCATGGGGGTCAGTATGTTTTTGGTGGAGGCTCCTGGTAACTTTCTGTGGGAGTCAGGTTGGGGGTCATTCTGCCTGTATATGGCTCTGCTTTGGGCATCTGCGAGGACCAATGAGACAAACCGTGTTTTCATTGTTGGCAGCACTGGGCTAGGAGGCTCCTGCTCTGCTTCTGAGAGGACTGCCAGCCTGGATCCATGTAGTGTGTCCCCAGAGGTGACCGAGCCAGGGAAGCACCCCCAGGAATCCAGGGGACCAGAAGGTTCTCCAGTGCCCAGCTCATCACTGCCCTGGGAACAGGCCTGCCCCTCAGCCCCCATGCCCTTCACCAAGTGTCCTCCAGAAGGTTGCTTGGCAAGCTCAGAAGCAGCACCTGAAGATGGTATCCTTACCCATCACCCTAGAAAGGAAGCTTCCTCTAGTATCCAAGGGGATGCCATAGCAACATTTAGTCCTAAAGGGGATGGCTCCACAGAGCACACAATGGTTACCACAGCCCCCAGCACTGAAGAAGACACAGAACCGAAGGGAGAGGGACAGAATTCATCCTCCAGTGTCACTGGCCAATTGCCAGGAATTTCCCTAGTGCCTCCCCGAGAGCCAAGGACAGAGCTGATGTGTGGAGAGAGTGACTGGCCTGGCGGTTTTGAGTCCCAACAGAAAGCAGATATAGATAACTTCTCGCCCCCAGGGTCTGCCACTAAGGCCCCTGCTGCCACTGGGCTGGGGATGGAGAGCTCAGATGTCCCAGAGGAGTCATCCCCAAAACTTGAGACCATGTTCCCACAAGATCCAGTCCTAACATCATCTGATAAAGAAAGAGGGGGAGTGGAGGTGTTACCTATGTATTCAGTCAAGAACTTGGAGTCTCTTGGAGGCCACCATCCTTCTAAAAGCAACTTGGGGGCTAAGCCTGGAGTTGAAGCAATTGCTGCCACCCAGGAAAGCTGCCAGCAGAAGGTGGAAAAGCAGCTGCCACAGGCAGAACGGCCCTCAGACCCACTAGATTTTGCCGCAGCACCAGGAGATAGTGACCCCTGGAAGGAGACTCGAGGAGACACCAGAGATGTTCAAAGCCAACCACAGACAGGGACATCAGGACCTGGGCCCCAGCAAGTTGCCTGTGTGGCATCAGGTAACCAGCCGGATGGTAGCTTGCTTGGGAGTGCTAAGGCCTCTCCATTTTCTAGAACAGAGGGAACACATACAGCCTCCAGTCATGTTGCACAGCCTGCTGCTTGGAATTCTGTCACTGTAGATGAGCCCAACTTGTCCAAGGAGACAGATTCTGAGGCTGAGATGCCACTTTCTACAGATCTGGCCACAGAACGGGTTGATATGGGGGTAGTGGAACTGAAGCCAGCATCAGATCTGGGAAGAACACCAGAAGAACAACCGGAAGGCAGCCTCCGAGGGGCCCTTGCCCTTTTCTTGCAGGGGCAAAATGATACAGTCCTAGAAGGGCTATTGCTGCCAACTTTCTCCCATGGGGCTTCAAATGAAAGTCCTAGAAAGTCAGTGGGATCAAGTGATGATCCTAAGGCCCCCGAGAATACTGAAACCAGAGTTGTGGCTAGAGAAGAAAGATCACCTGGAGACAACCCTAAGGGACAAGAAGCCATCAGCGTCCTTGATGGTACAGGGTCTGGGAATCATGGGGAAGAGAGGTCCCAAGCCTTTCACAGTGAGCTTCATCTGGAGTCTGACAAAGATGAGGTTGCAAAGCCACACAGTGACTCTCCCAACTTAGACTCAACACAGCCACCCAGACAGGCGGTTGCTGGCCACAAGGATGGGCCCCTCTCTGGGTCAGCAGAAGCAGTGAGGCAGGTAGGTACTGAATCCCATATAACTGGCACATCCACCCCACTGCACAAACACCATGAGAAGGACCCCATCCTGTCTTCAGCATCAGCTGGAACTGGTGAGCACTCTCCTCCCCAAGAAGCCACCTGGGCAAGTTCAAGATCTCAGACCAAAAGCCCCAGCATGCTTCAGGGCAGTGGAGAATTGGGAACAACAGAGTTACATCCTGCTTTAGACTCTGAGAAATCAGATTTCCTGTCTGCTCCAGCAGTGGAGGAGGTACCCAAAGCTGGGGAGGCGGAGAAAATATTGGAAGTAAAGAAGAGCCACTCACCCTTGCAGAGGCTGGAGAAGGTCGAACCTGAACAGGAAGTCTATACTGAGGTATCACATCCCCTCAGTGGGAAGAACTCAGTAGTGGGTCATGGACTTGCTATGCTTGGTTTGGAACTAGACTGTCAGGGAAAACTGTCCTGCCCAGAGGACAGCCTCCCACCGCCTCCAGAGAACCCGCTCCAGTCATCCAAACTGGACCCAGAAGCATCTGTCTTTGCTATTCTCTGTGAGAAGACCCAATCACCTACAAATGTGCAAGGGGCTTGTCCAAGTGACCCAGGTCTGAAGAAGGAGGGTTCAAATCCTTCCCCAATCCTAGTACCCATGGAAGGAGAGCCTTGCATAGGTGTGAGCTTGCCCACTCATGAAGGAAAGGAGCAGGCTTCAGAACTTGCCCCCAAAGGCAGTCCTTGCAATACTCCAAGTTCAGCATCCAAGGATACAGATCTGGGAAAGGCACCATCAGAGCAGTCAGAACCGCCAACCCCTCTGGGACAGAAGCTGCCTGCATTAGGGGAAAATGAGCAAGGGGGCATGGGCAGTGGCGGTCAGCCCTCAGAGATCCTGCATCCTGAAGAAGACACCGCTCTTACAGGAAACTTGGGTGGAAAAGAGAGTTGCTGTATCGGGCAGGGGCTGAGCAAGTCCCAACAGGAGCTGGGTGATACTTTGAAAGCAGGCAGCCAGCGTGAAGAAGCATGTTGTGGGGACTCAGGTATTTCTGAAGCAAGTGATGGACTGCCTCTGCCTCAAGGCTTGGGTAAGACAGAGGTGGCAAGTAGAAACAGAGTGGAGGCCCCTCCCTGTCCACCTGACTCAGTAGCTCTCCTGGATACAGCACACTGTGCTCCAGTCCCAGTGCCTACCAGAGTCACGCCCACCCAGGATGCCGTAGAGAGTGAAGCCCATGATGAGAGTCAGGAAGAGTGGGCCCCACAGCTGGAGATGGAGCCGCTGTCCACCTTCGGTGAAGAAGCACAGGGGCCTCTTGGCAGTTTCCCCAGAGTGGCAGAGCAAGATGGTATCGGTGGATTTGTGGAGGCGAATGTTGATGCCGGGGAAGGAGATCCTGGGATGCAGCAGGCTTCTAAGGGACCAGATGCGGCTCTGCATGGTGACTTCTTTCAGACTGATCAGCGCCTCACATCTGGGAAAGGTTACACCTCCACCCTGACTGAGCCGTGCCAACTTGCACAGCTTGAGCCCAGCTGTGGGGATTCCTTGGGGCCAGCTGGAGAATCAGATAGGATTCCCAGAAGTACAGTGGACGTTCTGGCACACGGTGATGTTTCAGATCCACAGAGGCTCCTGCAGGCTCGACCACCTGAAGAGACTATGCCTGGTGTCCCTTACCTGCATATCAATGGCACTGCCGGGGAGGATGCAGGAGATGGTAGCGTGAGACCCATTTCCTCTGAAGGCCCCAGAGTACCTCATGAACATTCCTGTCCCACAAAGGAGTTCCCACCTGCTTTGGAAAATGACACTCCTGGAAAGGTATCAGCTGTCTCCTTCACTACACTCTTGCAACCAGGAACTGCAGGTGGGGAAATCTCCGCAACAGGGGCTGGTAGTGGTGGCCCTCAAGCTGGAACTGCTGAGGGACTGGTGAGTCTCATGCCTTACCTGGACAGGATGACATCCTTGGCCAAAGATGAGCAGATGACAAAAGAGTTGCATGTGACTGCAGCTCCAGAAGCAAATACCAGGCCTTCTGAGGTTGCAGCACCCGCTGCCAGTGAGGATGCAACAGGAGAGACAGGTGGTAACAAGGAGAGCGCAGTAGAACTTACCCCAGATCTGAGGGTTGGTGCATCGGGTAGCAAGGGTGCGAGCTCCAAACAGACCAGCATAATTGCAGGTCTTCCTGACTTCAGAGAGCACATCACCAAGATCTTTGAGCAGTCTGTGCTCGGAGCCCTGGCTGCTGATCGGCCCCAGAGTTTACCTGGTGAAAAGACAGAAGCATCAAGGAATTTTCTGGTTGAGGGACCCAGCATATCACCGAACCCGGAGAAACTTCTAGATGGGGCTCAAGGAGTGGCTGCTGACCATCTCCCTGTACCTCCTGCTGGACTCCAGGTGGAGAATAAGCAAGAGTCGACCGTGCAGGCTGAGATTTCTCATCTGCTTCCCCAGGATCCAGCATCCGAGAAGCTGGGGGGTCTGGCCAAGACAGCCTTGGAGGAGAACCTTCCAGGTGCCAGGGTTGAGGGGGAAGTGGCCTGTGACCCATTGATGGTGACCAGGGAGAGGCGAGAAGCGACTTGGGAGTCTGACCAGAGAGCTCAGGCTCATTTGCAGCAGGGAAGAAGCAGACAAGAGTCAACATTGGGCCTTCCCTCCTCTGCAGCTGTTCAGGGGGTACCAGCAGAAAGAGTTCCTGGCTTCCCTGTGACTCCTCAGAGCCACACAGAAGAGGCTTCTGTTCGAGGGGACAGCAGTCCTTCTGGAAAAGAGAACTTAAAAACACTAGCCAGCAATAGACAGCACAGAGGAGCCCGTACCGGAGCCCCTGTTCACACCGTATGTTCAAGTAATCTACAAGGATCCACCGGTGCACTGGAGGGCTTTTCTCCTCATGGAAGTCTTTTGACTGTGCCTGAATCTAACAGTGAGCCGTGGATCCCTGCCATACCTGGGGGTGAAAGAAGCCCCAAAGCTGCTGTCAGTACTGCAGAAATGCAAAATGTGCTGGCCTACCAGGATACCCCCAAACCCCTGGCTGGAGAAGCGTTGGATACTCCTCTGGGGCCTAGCAAAGTGACGGGAGCTGCTGAGGCAGCAGAAGGTGACATCTCACCAAGCACAGCTGAGATGTGGGCATGTGTGTCTGGTGACCTCCTTGAAACAGGTACTGCAAGGATGCTTCCCTCTGTGGCAGATGAGTCAGCACTGCCTGGGAGTTGTCAGGACCCAGGATGTGCCAACAGGACTCAGACAATGGAAGGCACAGCCACTCTTCAAGGGGACAGCCAGGCCAGACACCAGCAGGACCAGAAACAACTGGGCCCTCAGCTCCCTGCTCCTGTAGGGCATGGGAAGACAAGTGTCTCTTCACCTCCAGAGCCCGATGGAAGCAAAAACGTGAAGCTGGACCTGTTAGCTCCAGAAGAACTCTACACTGGCAGGTACTTAGATGCAATGCCCTGATAAGTTCAGATCCCACACGATCCTGATCCCTGATGTCAGGGAATCTAACAGAAGGCTAGCTTCGTCTCTGTCCCAAGGGTTAAGTGGCCCCACCTACCCTCTCTGGATGTGCTGGGATTCTGAGAGGCAGAAGAGAGGAGGTTGGAGGCAGGAGAGGGGAGGTTGGGCTCTATGTAGTTAACATGGCTTGTTCCTTTTCTTATGTGCTTTAATTCTTCTAAAACCACTGGGAAAGCGTTAAGCGTTGGTTGGCTATGTGTGATTGGGTGATAGGCTTTGGGCAGTCATATTCTCTGAAGTGCAGACACGGCTGCTTTCAAACGTGAAATTGTTTAGGTGAAGGGGCCCTGTGTGATTCAAAACAGCTCCCAGCCTATTGCTGTCTAAGGATCTCTTCTCCCTGGGGATATTGGTATGGTGGCCACTTAGTGTTTACTGGGCAATTTGCTTTTGAAAATAGGATTTGGGGAAGAGACAGCACTCTCCAACTATCTGATCCTAGCAATCAATTTCTTTCCTCATCTCAGAAAGAGTCCAGGTCCCGGCTCAGCCACCTTACCTTCAGTTCCTGAGACATATGCTCCGCAAGCCTTTTCAGCAGAGGCCAGAGACTCAGGAGGACCAGAAAGGTCAGTGACACACAGGCTTCGGGAGCCTGTGGCACCTTCCTCAGAAGCCTTGTTGATTTCACGAAGGACATCAGTGTTTGTCTATTTGAGAGTGTCTCAAGTAATCCATGCTAGCCTCAAATTCAGTCAGAAGTCGAGGACGTCTTTGAATTCCTAATCCTCTGCCTCCACTGCCTGAGTGTTGGGCTTATAGACATATACCGCCATGCCAGGCTGAGAGCAGTTGTTTGTGTGTGAGCTGTTATACATGAGAGGCAGCCAGGGCTGGTGCGACACACCTGTAGCCCCAACATTTAGGAAGCTGAGGCAGGAGAATCATGAGTTGGGTCTGAGCTTTGTTTAAGATGCTGCCTCAGGTGTGTGTGGGGAGATGGAGCAGATACCATTTCTCTGCTATGTGCACTTCAGTAGTGGGCGGTGACACAGGGCAGCATTGTTGCCCAAAGGCGTGTTTGCTTCCGTGCCAAACAACTTCGCTAAGCTACAATTCACACAGCATATAATTCACTCATTTAAAGTCTAGATACACATGCCCATACACACACACAGAGAGAGAGAGAGAGACATAGAGACACACACAGTGAGAGAGAGAGAGAGAGAGAGAGAGAGAGCAAGTCTTAGTGTGCTTAGAAATCTATGGTAAAGGCCATAATCAATTTCAGTACTCTGTCACACACACACACACACACACACACCCCAAATAGCCCCTAGATGTCACACCCTAGTCCCCTAAATCCTTGGCGTAGACACTCACTAATCTAGCTGATGCCTTTTGAGGCCAACACTAGCCAACACTGCTTTAATCTATGAAGTAAGAGCAGCTCATCACAGCGGAAGCCACACTACAGAGATCGTCAGATTAGGAGGGTGGATGACAGATGGAACCATGTCACTCAGACCTTACCCCCTGCTCTACCCCAAGTGAGTGAGTATCACCTGTGGTCCTGCAGAAGTTGCTGCTTAAATTTATCCTTAGTGGATAGGAAGGCACTGTGGACACGACTTTGTGCATAAGCTTTGCTGAATACTTAGACCTTTGGTTGTTGTTGAAGTGCTGTGTGTGTGTGAGAGAGAAAGGGGGGAGTGTGTCTTAAGAGTCTAAATTAGTACCTGTGCTATGCCTCCTACCAACAGCTGTGGGTGTTTTGCAAATTATTTGATTCATATTTTCACATGCTGGAAGAATGCATGGTCACCTGTTTTTTGAGTCTCAGCACTTCCCCCAGCTGCCTCTGCTGCCCCACAAGGACAACTCCCATGACTCTGGGCCAGCACATGTGGTCTGAGCCATCCAAACAGATCTTATGTGAACATTTGCCTGCGGCACTCACTGGCATGTATCGCTTGCATTCCAACTTTAGGTATAGGAAAAATAACTGTAGCCAGAAAAATCTCTTCTACCCCATGAAAAACAGTATCAACACCTTCCTTCTCAGCATCCAGAGGCATGTGATCGTCTTCCTGGGGAAGCTCAGGGCCAGACGTAGAGTAGTCCCATAGATAGTTCATGGCTCATTGCTTTTCATCACTTCAGAATTAAAAATTGTATTTTCTAAGTAAATATGAGAAATTAGGGTTTCTTTTCTACCACATCTGTAAAGCATGGGGAAAAGAGAAGAAAATAGAGAGCTGGGGAGGTGGCTCCACAGTTAGAGCCCATCCCTACTGTTCTTACACAGGACCTGAGTTCTGTTCCCAGAACACAACCTGGAGGGGCATGTGAGGCTCACAGCCACCTGTAAACCCAGCTCTAAAAGCTCTAATTCCCTCTGCTGGCCTCCAAGCGTATCTGCACTCATACACACACCCACACCATACTCAAAACACCCCACATATACATAATTAGAAGTAAAATAAATCTTAAGAAAAATTATAATTGCTGGGCATTGATAGCTCATGATTTTAATCCCAGCACTCGGGAAGGAGAGGCAGGCAAAGCTCTGTGAGTTCAAGGCCAGCCTGGTCTATAGGACAAGTTCCAGGACAGTTCAGGCTACACATAGAGGCCCTATCTCAAAAATCCAAAAAAAAGAAAGAAAAAGTTGGGCTGGAGAGATGGCTCAGGGGTTAAGAGCACTGACTACTTTTCCAGAGGCCCTGAGTTCAATTCCCAGCAACCACAGGGTAGCTTACAACCATCTATAATAAAATCAGGTGTCCTCTTCTGGTGTGCAGAACACTGTATGCATAATAAAAAATTTAAAAAAGAAAGAAAAAGAAAAAAGAATAATTATAATCACATCACTTGTTACTGTTATTTAAGGTTGTAGAATAATTCCACCTATTGAAATATTTAAGCTCCCCCATCTCATCAAAACTTTGCAGACCTAGGCCCTTGTAGTCAGCACAGGATGATCAATTCCAGTCTTCACAGCCATGAATCTCAGACGCTGTTGTCCTCCCATTAAAGACTTTTACATGCTCTGGACCTTCTTGATCCAATGTGGCAGTTGCCATCTACCATGTGATGTGTGAGTGTGTGTGCACGCGCACACACGCATGTTTAAGGTAGCACATATCACATGTTGATGATCTAATATTTTTAAAAGAGAGTGCAAAATATATCATTAATTGCTCTTATGCTGCTTATCTGTGAAATAATAATATCTAGAATTTGGGGGCATGTCAAAATATATTACCAAAATCAGTTTCATTTCTTTTTTGCATCTTTTATGAGGTTCCTCAAATTTCAAAAGTCACATGTGTAGGAGGCCTGGAGAGAGATGGTTCAGTGGCTGAGAACATTTGCTGCTCTTGCAGAGGACCCAGGTTTGACTCCTAGCACCTGCATGATGTCTTCCGGCTGACTGTCACTCTAGTTCCAGGGCATCCGGCACCCTCTTCTGACTTCTTCAAGCACACAGGCAATGCACATACACAGATGCAGACAAAACACTCACACATATAAAATAAAATATTAAACTAAAGTGAAACAATTACTTCGCATGCATGGAGTACATCCCTTTGCAGATCATTTGGTTTCTTGACCCTTTTTCTTTGGGCCTTGAAAGAAGACAGGATGGTAGAGAGTTGGCCTGATCTGTGCTTTGTTCTCTTGGGGGGAAAGATTCCAATACAGGCCACTATCAGCTGAAGCCCCCTGGAAAGAACTCTCCAGCCTGCCAAGGGGGTGTGTGACCTTCAGCACCTCTCCCTTGAAGAGAATTTCAGGGAAGACAGCATCTGAGTAAAAAGACCCTATAGGCTTAAGGGACAAGCAGAGGTCTCCGGAAGGACACGGACCAGCTCTGCCCAATAGAAATGTGACACAAACTCCAAAGGTAATCTTAAATTTTCCAATAGCTACATTAAAAACTAAATACAAGGGACATTTACCTTACTATTTTAATGATATGTTGGATTCTGGTTTTGTTTTGGATTTTTGGTTTTTTGAGACAGGGTTTCTCTGTAGCTTTGGAAACTGTCCTGGAACTAGCTCTTGCAGACCAGGCTGGCCTCGAACTCACAGAGATCTGCCTGCCTCTGCCTCCTGAGTGCTAGGATTAAAGGCGTGCACCACCACCGCCCAGCTCTCTAGTTTTTTCATATTGAGTCTGTACTTAGTAGACACTCACAGAACGTCTCAGTAGGGACCTGAAACTGTCCACACTGAGCAGCCACAGAGGGCCAGTGGCTGCGGTCTTGGATGCTCTTAGATGCCTTTCTAACAGTTTTCATGCTTGATCCAGAAGGCTGCACCCTTTCACCACAACCCTAAAAGCCCCTGTCTCTCTGCCTAGCAAGCTCATGTCTATGGATCTACCACAAATGAGGAGGATGCTTCTTCCTGAAAAACTGTGTACCTCGGGGAGTATATATGACCCTCACAAACTTCTGCTAAGACAATAGGCATTGACTGGGGCAATAGGCATTGCATGTAAAGGTCCAAACGGGTGGCTGTCTCTGGGAGACGGTGGATGGAAGCTAACAGAAGCTGTGTGCTAAAGTCAAGGCCAAAACTCTGAATCCACACCCTTCTCTGCTCCTCATGGCTTACACAGAAAACCTCAGTTTGTCTGTAGGATGGGGTAATGGCGTAATTGTACCTGCTTCACCAGAGGGTTGAAGGAGCGCACTGGCTCAAGTGCCACACTGGTGTCCCCTGTGTGGGTTAAGCTCCTGCAGCTTTGTGACTGGCTTTCCTAGTATGATGAGCTCAGCCACCAAACATCTCTCTCCAGTGTGGAAATGATTCCTGGGATCTCTGTATATGCACCCAAGTTGAGGCTCCAATATGCCAATTTCTGTTTTCCAGAAATGAAATATTTGCAAGCTAAAATATTTTGGAAGGCAGCGGAGCTCACTACTATGCCATCAACACCATGCCATCCAAAAATACACCACCACCACACCACCCTAAAATATCATATGGGCTGAGAAAGACCCCTTTCTTATTCCCACCCAGAGCCCACACATCTTTCCTGACATAAGCTAATATTTCTTGAGATGGTTTTTCACTGGGATGCTTTATGTATCTTTGTTTTTGTGTGTGCCCCATTGTATTCCAGCATTAAAATAATGTTTCAAGATGCACATCCAGTTACACCCAAATTTCTACTCTCTTCTTGGTCCGTGGTGGGGAGCTGCTCCCATGGAATCTACTGAACTCAGAAATCTTGCTGACTTGGGATGGCAGCACCTGTCATCTTTAGTATCTTAGACAAGTGCTCTTCCTTTCAGCTACAGCCCTAGTCCTACCTTCAATGTCTTAGAAGTGACACTTTTATGTTTTTAGTAATAAAAGGGTGGTTGATAGCCTGATCTCCCACACTCATGTAGAAGTGGGTGCTACCTACCTACATCTATCTATCTATCCATCCATCCATCCATCCATCCATCCATCCAT
>LOJH01034350.1:4365-15800 GCA_001685095.1 Ellobius talpinus
GTTATCTTTTATTTTACAGCTAATATACACTTATGAGTGAGTACATACCATGTTCGTCTTTACCCATCTGTGTTACCTCACCCAGGATGTTTTTTTCTAGTTTTGTCCATCTGCCTTCAAATTTCCTGGTGTCCTTGTTTTTGATAGCTGAGTCATACTCCATTGTGTACTCCATTTTCTTTATCCGTTCCTCAGTTGAAGAACATCTAGGATTTTTCCAGGTTCTGGCTATTGCAAATAAGCTGTTATGAACATANNNTCTAGGATTTTTCCAGGTTCTGGCTATTGCAAATAAGCTGTTATGAACATAACCAAGCAAGTGCCCTTGTAGTATGATTAAACATCTTTTGGGTATATGCCCAAGAGTGGTATAACTAGAGCTTGTGAAAGGTCGATTCCCAGTTTTCTGAAAAACTGATTTTCAGAGTGGCCGTATCAATTGGTATTCCCATCAGCAATGGAGGAGTGTTCCCCTTGCTCCACATCCTTTCCACCATGAGCTGTTGCTTGTGTTTTTTGATTTTAGTCATTTTGGCAGGTGTAAGATGTAATCTCCAAGTTGCTTTGATTTGCATTTCCCTGATGGCTAAGGATGTTGAATATCTCAAGTGTTTCTCATAAATTTGAAATTCTTCTGTTTACATCTTCTGTTGAGAATTCTCTGTTTAGATCTGTACCCCATTTTTAACTGGATTATTTTATTTGTTGATATCTAGTTTCTCAAATTCTTTATATATTTTGAAAATTGATCCTCTGTTGGATGTGGGGTTGGTGAAGATCTTTTTCAGTTTTGTAGGCTGTACTTTTATCCTATTGACAGTGTCCTTTGCCTTACAGAATTTTTTTAATTTCATGAGGTCCCATTTATTAATTGTCAATCTTAGTGCCTAGGTTACTGGTGTTATGTTCAGAAAGTTGTCTCCTGTGCCAGTGTGTTCAAAATTATTTCTTCCTTTCTCTTCTATCAGGTACAGTGTATTGAACTTGAGTTTTCTGTAGTGTAAGAAATATGGATCTATTTGCATTCTTCTATGTGCCGGCATTCAGTTAGACCATCACCATTCATTGAAGATGCTTTCCTTTTTCAACTGTATAATTTTGGCTTTCATGTCAAATATCATGTATCCATATGTATATGAATATCCATATGGGTCCTCAATTCGATTCCATTGATCCACCTCTCTGTTTGTGTGCCAGTACCATAGACTGAGGGCATGTGGGAATTGGAACGTGAGCAATCCGGTTGGGGGTGGGAGCAGGGAGGGAGAGTGCTGAGAGGGACCACTGGGGTACATTTTGGAGTCAGTGGAAGCTTGGCACATGGAAATATCCCAGGAGTCCGTGGGAGGACCTCCCTTAGACTCTTAGCATAGTGGATAAGGAACCTAAACAGGCAGGCCATCTCCTCCGACCAGATTGATGCCTGGCCCCCAATTGTCATCAGAGAGGTGCCATCCAGAAACTGGTGGAAGCAGATGCAGAGACCCACAGCTAAATTTTAGGCAGAGTTTGGGAATTCTGTGGCAGAGAACGAGAAAGGAATGTAGGAATCAGAGGGGTCAAGGGTACTATAACCTGGACTCATAGGAGCTCACGGAGACTGAACAGACAACCAGGGAGCCTGCATGGGACAATCTATGCACTCCTTGGTCCTCCTGTGGGAGTCCTAACAGTGGGAATAGGGGCTGTACCTGGCTCTTTTTCTGGCTTTTGGGACCCTACTCCTCATACTGGGTTGCTTTTCCTAGCCTTAATGCATAGAGGTGCTTAGTCTTTCTACAACTTGATATGCCATGTTTTTTTTTTTGATATTCATGGGAGACCTGTCCTTTTCTGAATGGAAACAGAAGAGGAGGGGATTGGGAGATGATGGGGTGATGGGGGGCTGCGAGGAAAGATGGAGGGAGTCTACGAACAGGATGATAATAGATTAATTAAAAAGTAAAAAAATAAACTCAGAGTAGTGCCTGCATTTTTGCTCTCTGTCAGTCCATCTCGTCTATGAGAAAAGTAATGAAATAGCTTAGAATTCTCTCAGCAAAATGATGAGTTCTTTTTCCTGGCGGGGACTGATTGAAGGTAGTGAATATTTTGTCTGTCACAATCATGAAACCAGAAAGCTCTCCCAGACACTCATATGGAAGCCAAATTAGAAGTAAGAATTCTGATTCCTGGAGATCTCAGGATTTAAAGTCAACTTGCTTAAAGATACAAGTGTCCATGTATTACACTTGCTTGGCTACCTATTTGTGTGTGTGTGCGCGCATGCACAGGCAAGCACGTGCACACGCTCCCACCAGCACAATACTAATGGAGGTTAGAGGCCAACTAACAGGAGTTGAATTGGTTCTCTCCTTTCACTACTAGTATTCCAGGGATCAAACTCAGGCGAACATTTACCCCATGAGCCATGCTGCTAGTCTCTAATCAGAAAATTCAAAAGGCCTGTGGTTGCAAGACATTGTCTCTTCAAAGTCCTAGAATAAGTTTCTAGGATTTACAAGTGTCTAGGGGGATATTACAGTCTGAAAAGTTGGTCAATGTTATTTTGCTGTTGTTGTTGTCATTTTTCTTAGAGCTATGAAAACTGTTAAAATTCAATAGAAAGTCATGATCTTGAATTCAATTCTGGGGTGATCAAAAGCTACAGTACAGTATTTTTGACTATTTAAGGTAATACAGTCCTTCTGCTATAAGAGGTCGTGAATAACGTAAGATTGCACTCAATGTTTCTTTTTTCCTTATAAATTAACACAGATTTCCAATGTCTTTACTGGTTGAAGCTCATTACTAGGGATGAAGTGGCCATGTGCAGTGGTTAGATAAATGCCTGAAATCAGTGCAGATGTTCATCAATGTTTATGGCCAGATGTTGGGGGAAGAGTCAGTATTCTCCAGGTCAGCTATGCTCCAATTGTAGGCCACACATCCAAGAATATTTGGACAGCACAAATTGGTCTTGCTGGGTTTTACAGAAAAAAGGGCATGAAGTTGGACAGATAGGGAAGCTGGAGTGGATCTGGGAGGCACTGAGTGAGTGTGATCAGAACCTACTGTACAAAATTCTCAAAGGACCAACAAAAGTATTTTACAAGTTATTTGAATATAAGAGTGGCATAATTTACACACTAAAGGAAAGCCCCTTCAACAGCTTGTGGGTGATGGAGTAACAAGAACTAGTTAAAGCCACCGTGCTATCTCACCATGTATACAACAGTCCTTCAAGGAATTTTATGGCAATAGAGAAGAAAGTGCATAAATAATGTGTGTGTGTGTGTGTGTGTGTGTGTGTATTGCTGGTGATAATTTGGTTACCATCCTGACCTCAGACTGATAAACACTAAAGAGAAGCTAAAACTACTTACTAAGGTCTCACAGGGAGAGAGAAGTTCTGTTTGGTTTGATCTTGAAGCTTATAAGCCTGAGGAGAGCTATATATTGTGTTTTCCATCTAATAGGAAATTAGGGTTTTTTGTTTAAGGCTATGACTACCAGCAATTCTCGTCACCTTTAAAGGCTTTGGAGTGATTGAGAAGGCAGTGGCTTGTTTCCCTACCCTGAGAGACCACTTCAGGTGGTTTCACTGTTGCCTCGATACAGGAATTACCAGCGGCTCCAGGAGCCCTCCTCCAGAGTAGTCTTGTATTTCAGAGAAGTAGCATTTATGGAAAGTGAAAGGGATTAATGGAGTCCTACCCATGTCCATTAGGAAAAGTGAAAGGATAATTGCTTCACATGCATGGTGTTGCAAGCAATTAGGCAGAGAATCAGAATAAGTGTTTTGCAAGGAAGGTGGGGAGCACCAAAGCATATGTGTTTTGATGAGATGGCCAACCATTTCAAGCAGATTTTTTTTCAGGGAATATCTTTTATTTGGCTGGGGGAGGAGGAACATATAGTTATTATATAGCACAGAGATTTTGATGTAGTTGAAGAGAGAAAAGACAAGAAAAAAATTGTCAGATGCAGAAATGCGGGAAACAAAGCAGCAAGTGACACCACCATAGAAAAGCTACTGCATAAAATTAATTGCGTCATTTCATTTAAGCTCTCATAGCCACTCCCTTTACTGTGGTCCAACAATACCAGGAAATTAGCCTTGTATCATGGCTAATAAGTGGTGGAGCTAAGATGGATGGTAAGCCCCTTGGTCTCCTAGCTGAACTTAGATACTATTATTCTCTTGTCATTGAGAGACTCGATTTTGAATAAATTAGGTCAATGGTTCTATTCTCTAATCCTAAGTGGGAAAGGGGCCCATAAAGGAGAGCACAGAAGAGGGGAAATAAGCTACTTGAGGAGCCTTTGGAATGCCCTGTGTGGAAGACAAGTGTGTTCTGGCTGAAGCACAAAGGCTGACAGAAAGCACAGCCAAGCCCTCACAAGCGGTATCTCTGGTGACAGAATGAGGTTTTCTGGGAGTTGCTGCAGTGGCAGACAAATGGAAGGACATTCCGAATCGTGTTGGAGAATAATAAGCATGATGAGATTTCTGTCCTTACTGTCCCCTTCTTCAGTTTGACACATTATGCAGGAAGCGAGCTTGAGATGAGAAGGAATTGAATCCTAGCGATTAGAGATATTAAAATGTGTGAGCTGCCAGCAGGCAGAATTTAACTGCTTGCCATTTGGACAAGAGAGCCTTTTTCTAGGGAGACTATATTATCAGAGACAGAAGGGATTTATAGATCATAAGGCAGCAGGGAGCTCCTGGCGGGGAGTCTGTGTCACTGCTCACACAACTGATTAATGACAATCAGAATTATCAAGTGCTTTCTATGCCCTAGTCTTTAGGGTCATATGATTCAGTTTTCAGAATAGCTCATGTCTGGCATGCCATCATTAAAATTATCTTTATAGTGAAGAAAAACGGACCAGATAGGAGAAGTTTAAAGGGCTTGTCCAAGAGTAACCTTTGTAAAGTGTTAAAGTTGGGGTTTGGACCTAGGAGCACTCACTTTGTACCCCAAGTATTTACCTTGTGTCTAACTGGAAGTCCTACATCTGTTTTTCTACTTTTCTCGGCATGTAGATTAGATATTATGGCTTGCTTTATTATTAAAACTTATTTTTAAAAGTAGTGAGAAATGACTTTAGAGAAGCTTCTTTACTGCAGAAAGTCTAAAGAAACTGCTCTTTCATATACAGTCATATATTTAGTAACTTGAATATGGTCTGAAAAACACTTGTTTGGGATCATGTCTATGTGAACATCATTGCTGCAGAATATTCCTTTACACTGTGTGAAGATGTGTCATTGTGACTGGTTTAATAAAAAGTCAAAAGGCCAATAGCTAGGCATGACTTCTGGACAGAGAGAATGCTGGGAATTAAGAAAGGCAGAGTTTTCATCTGGACAGAGAAGGAGTCTAGACTGAATCATCCCAAATAACAATGGCATTAAAACAGATAGGAACCACTGTGTTTCACACTTAGTAAAGAAATCAAAAGGCACTAACAGCTGATGTGTCACACCTCTCCCTCAGGGGCCACAATGGTACAGTTGGAAGTAAAACATTAACTAACTAAATATGAAGCTCAAGCTGTGGTGGTTGACTTATATAATTTTAGGACAAACTGAGAAACTGAGAAGTTTTTCCAGTCCTTGTCAGGTAGACAGAGAAACTCAGTGTCCCACCATCACCATCTTGCAAACGAAGCCCCCATCTGTGTCAGAAGGCACATCAGTGACACCGCATAGAGGAAGTGACAAGACTCAGGTTAGGAATTAAATTATTTGATTGTCTATGCATATCTTTCTATGAAAAATGCAAGTGTAAATTTTGTCCTAATAATTTTAATTGTATTCATTAAGATTAGGTTATGAAAGTATCTATTAGATATTTAAATTTGTTTAATAAAATATTGACTGAAAATTCCACAGACTTTTTTTACACAAATGTACTAATGAGGGAACAGTAGAACCTTTTCCATTCAGGTCAGTGTCTACATTCAGACCAAATGAGGAATATAAGTATTTTTCTTACCCATATTGGTGAGCACATAAGGAATGAAATAGTTGTATTTGCTCTTTGGACCATTGCTCAAGACTTGATACTAATTTTCACCCCAAATTCCTGTGTTGAAACCTATTCCCTAATGAGACTGTATTTGAATGTGGAGTCTGTTGAAGGTAATAGTTATGGGTTAGTGCCTCTTTAAGAAAGCTTCTGAGGTGGAGAGTGCCCCATCCATCCCTTCTCCTAAGTTAACACCAGAGCAAACACTTCAGTCTCAGGGCTTGGAAGCAGGATCTCTCTAGACATGCAGTCTCCTGGTTCCTGAATCTTGGACTCACTCATTGTGAGCATCCAGAATATATTTCTCATGTTTAGGTTGGTTTTAGATTTTTCCAATCTAGGATAATTTCTTAAAGAAATTTGAGAAGCTAAGTCAATTATCATCTGTTAATCTAATAATATTAATAGCCCACCCTTTTTCCAGTATCACGAGTCAATTATAAATTTGTTTCCATAATGCTTTTTCCTACATAAAAGACCAAGACATTCACTCTCCTTCTAACCTTTTGGTTTCACATGTTGCTAACTGAAAGACTAGTAACAGAAAAAAAATCCAATTTATAATTCGGCATAGACTTTTAGATTATAATGTATCTATGTTCATTTCAAGATGTGTTTACTGAAAACAACTCTTTTATCTTAAGATTCAGTTCTTTTCCCACCAATATTAGGTGCAGCTTCTTCTGAGCATTCAAATAACTGAAGATAGTTTTCTTTCCAGACTATCTGCTTTGGTGTCAAATACCACTTATAAATATAAACTTAAGTTAAGGGTGGAGATTTGAGCATTTTCCTTATTATACCACTTATCAAAGAAAATCTGAGTAAGACAAGACTGTTATTTCTGACAAGACTTCATTTCTACCTGAAATTTATTCTGACTTCAATATTGTACCTGAAATTATCATAAATTGAACAGTGACAGTAAAATGAAGCTCTTTTCAGTTTTATAAATAATCCTAGAAACTCATAAGATATTCAAATACTGATCACAGTGCTTGTCCCTCTAAAAATGTATCAGCCTGTGCAATCTACCTAATTTCTCCATATGTATACATAAAAGAGCACAAATAAAGAAAAAAGAAGGGAATACTTATGTATTTTGACCTTAGAAATTATCTCAGAAAAAAGAAATTATCTCAGACCAAACTAGAATTATTATCTTAACATTTTGTAAGGGTTATACCAAAATTCTGAAGAAAATATAGCTGTATTGCAATGATCATTGTAAACTTATGATTAGCTAATATGAAATTGCCATCCAGGCATTATCTTCAGACATTGTCTATTAAAAGTGAAGATGTATTCTTATAAGTCTCCATAAATACAGATATATATTTATATTATGTATTGTTATATATGTTTATATTATATATATCTGGAGGCATGGATATATAATACACATATATAATATTTATTACACATGCATTATATAATATACATACACACACACATATATATGTATAAAATACAGACAGCCCAACTTTTAATTCATAAACCACATATGTCCCAGGATCTCTCTTGGAGTGCTCAAAGCCTGTGATTGTCTTCAATTGGATATATGGCAATACAATTTTGCACGTTCCTTGCCAGAACAACATGTCAACCTATGGGTGTTCATATATCAACCAGAAGGGTTGAAGAGATAAGAGGAAAAGTTAAAATCACTACACATTTCATCAAGTCTACTGAGGGGCTATAGCACTAATACATTTTCACAGAAGACTTCAGGTCTTTTGTTTGATTTCTTCTAAATCAATAGGAAACATTGGACTGGGAGGGTTAATCAGTAATTGTAAGTGTTTACTAAGCAATAATGACAGAGTTTGAACCCAGTGTTGCTGTAGTTATTAAGAGGCTAGTCTCAGCTTTGTGAATAGGCAGTATGTAAGGATGTGGCTTGAGCAGGGAGAAAGACTTGCTATTTGGTCACAATATCCCTTACATTGTCATGTTCCTTCTGTGAACTCTTGGGTCTCTTCTCTATCTTCTTCTACCTCTTGTTGTAGCAGCATACTTCTAGCTATTATTACTGACAACATTCTCTTTGATAGTAATTGTCATTCATATCCTTATTTGATCTTTACAATTGCCCTGTGTGATGCCCATTACTGTGTACATATTGCTGATTATAGCAACTGAGGTCTAGAAAACTTTGCAAAAATTTTCGAAGATCCAAGAGCCTATTAAAGGAGCAAGAACAATTCATCCTAAATGGGTCACAGATCTTAAAACGTATTCAGGCTTCTCCTGCAGCACAAGATATAATCTGTTCGCTATGTTCAATGCTGAGAAGCAATAACGTGTGACCATATGGTGAGATTTCCAACACGGCGAAGATACCTAAGATTCATGAAGAGCTAAGTTTTCTCATCTGGTTTTTAAGGTGTTAATATAGGCAAGATGAGACAAGTTAAAAGTAAAGAAACAGTCTTTGCTCTTACAACACATCGGAAAGATAATGTCCACAGCAGTAGAAATGTTCATCAATTATTTCAAAACTTTTTATATATTTAACCGAAAGGAGACATCACGATGACACATCTATGCCCCCATCCTAAGGAATATTTACAAAGATATCCTTTGCCACACACTTTTAACCCCCTTCATCAACTCATCTTCAAGAAAGTATGATACAAACACTCAGTCCTTGTGACTGGAATCCCTGAGGGAGAACCTTTGGCAGCAATTTTAGCACAGCTATGCTAAATATAACTCTGTCACATGACAGTAGTGAGTTAGAGCTGCTCCCTGAAATTTTAAATCACATATAATATCTGTCTCCAACTCTTAATACTTAGAACACAATGAGCTACTACTGTCCAAAGCTGCAACATTTACACTGCCCTGAGTGAGACAGAGAAACATGTACACACACAGATGAGAGGCGGAAAGTGTTACAATCCTCTCAGTTTTAATGAGAAGAGCTTAGTGACCCATCCACAAAGTGAGTAATTGATGTAACAGTGCTAGTATAGAAATAAAAGTCTGAAACTTCTTTGGAATGAAGTGTTAAAGGCAAATGTTGATTTACCAAATTCCTACTATTGCATGGTATTTTTTGTGCACAGATTTAATTGATAGAGGACTATAACTAAAGAGTAAAGATGACTAAACTTTAGGTCAACAAAAACTACATGAAGGACAAACCGCTGCATTCAAGTGGTTAACTATGTTTTATTATTGAACTGGGGGCTCTATTTTTCATAAATAATGTAGGAAACATCATCAGTGCTTCAACTGTGTTCATCTATCTATAATTCTGGTAATAGCATTATTTTTAGACTGACATATTTTTCTGGACATGATTAATTTTCGTGGGGATCTATTCTAGTTACTGACTTTGTTGATACAAAATAAATGCCACAGTATAATGAGAACCTAAGTTATTTATTCCTTGAAAGCAGAAGGCATCCTTGTGTAGGGAAGTATGATTCACTGTGAATTATTTAGTTCCTGTAGTCATATGCTGTCAGCACTACAGGGAACCTCAGGGATTTCTCAGTTCAGAGGATTTCAAAAGATTTCTTTGCAGTCCTGGGGTTCCTCAGATGTGCCTGGGACCAGCCCACTCCCTCACATCATATCAGCCATATTACTTTTAAAAAGTGTAATAGCTAGTAAGATGTCTTTGATAAAAATATCTTCTAGAAAAAATTTCTCTTACTTTACCAGGAACAATGTAGGATCTCCTTATGTAGAGAGACTCCACAAAGAGGACGCTGTGGGCAATGGCGGCAGGTCAGGCGGCCATGTCTTTTGTATTCCTGTCATGGTTTTCTTCATAGAATTTACTGAAATAGTTTATGTTCTAAGACATCTATAGTTTGTTTACGTTTTAAAGCTATGCAGAATAAAACAAAATACAAAACTCCATGTTTAGATCTAGTTTTTTAATGTCTAAATATTAGTTGTTTCTGAGGGTAGAAGTGGGTGGTTATTTTGATAAATTAGTTAAGAAAGTTGTGAAAAGTTGGCATGAAAGAAAGGAAGGAAGGAAGATAGGTAAAAATAGGTGAAGTGGGAGGAAGGAGAAAGGACAGAGGAGGGAAGAGAGAAATTGAAGAAAAGGGGTTGATTTTATTGTGACTATTTGTTTTGATCAATATGACTACTTCAGGACCTGATAGCTGCTCAATTCTTTTCACACAAGCTCTCAAGACATAATGAAAATTGTCACAGTCCTCCTGCCTCAACCTCTTGACTGGTGAGATTACAGATGTACACCACAAAACTTGACTTCTAATTCATTTTCTACATTAAGACATTAAAATATTAAAGCTAATTTTATTGAACCTCATACCATGTAAAACAGCAAATATTTGAAATCTGCTTCAAGCTGAAAGTGATTCATTTTCATTTTAAATTCTATTTGTTGTCTTCTAAGTGAACAATGATATCAAGAACCAACAGTCAATAATTCTAAAAGAAAACTATGAGAAAACTGATGTAAATTGAAGAAAATGTCTCAACTATACCTTCTCAACTTGAAGAACATCTCTAAAGATCAAATGAAAACATGAGATAAAATTAAGAATTTTAGAGGTCATTGTTACACATTTGTGTGTTTTTTGAATAGAGGAGAGATCCTGTTCTTATTTTGTAAGTCAAATAGCCCAAATTGTATTCACTATAATTCCTTTCATATTACATTGATATTGACTTTTGCCTTTGCTTCTCATCTAAGGCTGCAAAATTTCTTAGTACAAAGATTTTACCCATTATTTGTGTATCTTTGATAGCTGCTGATTCACACAAGCAAATAGTAGATTCATTATTAATATTTACTTAGTGACTGGAACATTAGTGCATGACTATAAATAGACTTCCACACTGAGATTCTGATACTTGTACTTTCTGGTACCTCCTTAAATGTCTGTGCTATTTAGACAACTCTTCCTTCCACAGATCTTAGTGGCAAAGCCCATATCCCAACTTTCTCAAAATTGTTCACACAATTTTCGTGACTAATATACCCAACTGACAAACCAACTTCACGTATAATCTAATTCATCTGTATGTGTAAGAAATAGAATTCAAGCCCAGGAAATGTATGGTGGTAATCTCTCCTACAAAATTTCACTTTCAATTTACTAAACAGATGCAAGAATGCTGTGCATCCACACATACATGACGGCAAGGCGAATGTTTTCCCTTTGAAAACCTGTCAACACAGTATTCACTTTAGAAAACAACTGCTACTTGATAAGTAAATATTATATGCTACATACTGTGCAAATATTGCACAGAATGCTTAATCATTACCTTGTTATGAAGTTGGGTCCAGCACTATTCAGTGAAGGAAATAGAGGTTAGTAAAGTCAAGAAACTGCACATAGCTGGTCTTTACAAAGATTTACCTTCTGACGCATACATATCTAATACTGTGCCTCAGTTGTAGAACTGCTCATACTG
>LOJH01034351.1:0-16056 GCA_001685095.1 Ellobius talpinus
GAAAAAAGAAAAAATTCCAGATGGCTATATGAATCACATTGTTTAGGCAGGCACCAGCTTGCCTTGGTCATTTGGTTCATCAGCCCCTTCACGTTTCATGACACTCACATGCCATCTCAAAGGGCCTCTGAGGCCCCTTTCTTCCCCCTGGGTCTACTGATTTCAGCTCTGCGGGCTTCACCTCTGAACTACTCACCCTGATTTGCTTATGTTGCCTTTTCTGCGCAATGACAGCCTATGCTTTCCTATTCAACAGCTCCTTGTTATGGGTGCTCTGAGATGTCACAAAGCTGTCTCCTCCTTCTGCTCCAAGGTCAGGCAGCAGGCAGTTTGCTATCATAGCTACCTTCTTGTTCTCTTGTGGTACATTCTGTGCTCTAGAGGGCAAGAAGCATTTTTAAAGGATAGTTCATCTATTCTTGCTCTTATGTGCTTGGTTTCCTATCTTAAATGGTCATCAGAGTGTCTGATATTTAGGGAAAGTCCATCATCACTTTAGAGGAAGAAATGAATGAGAGGTCAAAGAAGCGAGTTTGTAATCCTGAGTTCTCTTAAAAGGAAAAGAAACACTGGGATTTGGATGAATGGCTTTTGTATCAACTCATTAAAGCAAGTGCCTTCAAACAACATGTTGGGGGCTTGACCTTTTCAGATATCAGTATGTCTACTAAAATAATGCATTAGAAGACTTTCTGAATTTTTTGGAAAGACCTGGGAGACTATCGTACTATTTTGGTGGTTCAGGAAGCAGCTAAGAGGACAACACCCTGCTGTGGGGAATGGTTAGGAGTCCCACTTCAAAGGAGAGCCTCTGTTTCAGGAGGTCTGACTGCCCAGCACCTTGCTGTGGTGACAAGTGCCCCTCAGCTGCCTAGGCTCCAGAGTTGCTTTGCTTAAGGTCACCTGCTTTGCGGTCCAGTGACAGAGTGAGACAGGAATACAAAGGCTCTGTCATTTTGGCCTAGCCTGGGCTGTTCTGCTATTCCCTGTTGGGTTGGCCAAGACCCCACCAGGACAAGCCAACCTTTTCCTCTACCATGACTTTTATTCTGTCTCAGAAGCTACTTCTAGAAAACAGGCTGCCGATCACAGGAAGTCAAGTATCTAGAAAACAGCCTGCTGCTCACAAGAAGTCAAGTATCTGGAAAACAACCTGCCATGCACAGGAAGTCGAGTATCTGAAAAACAGCCTGTTGCTTACAGGAAGTCGAGTATCTGGAAAACAGCCTGCCGCTCACAGGAAATCAAGTATCTTTTCCTTGTTAGTCATGGGAGGCCACATTCTAAGAGTTTCTGCCTGGAAAGAAACGTCCTAATCTGTTGTGTTCTGAGTGTCATGGTAAGGCTATTGCAAAGGGTTGAGTATGGTGGAGAATGTGGTGTTGAATCCTGGAGTCCAGCAAAAGAAGGTCAAAAAAGACTCTGTGGTTTCTGTGCACAGTGAACTGTTTTCAGCTATTAGAAGGATGATGTTATATCGTGTGGAGGAAAACATGCATTTCGTCAAGTCAGTTTCAGAAAGACAACTATCACATTTTCTCTCACTTGTGAGTTTTAGACTTTATAGATATATAAAATTATGTCTATACTGATGACCTAGGAGTAGGAGTGAAATTGTTTGGGGGAACGAAGAGCACTAATGGGAGGGGAAAGGTGAAGTGAGTGGAGTATAGGGGGATATGCAGAAAGTACATTATATACGTACATGCAAATGTTCTTGCATTACCCTGTATAATAATGATTTTTTTTCAAATCATTAAACAGAAATTTGGTGTTGGGTTGCTGTGTTGCCCAACCAGAAACATGTCTGTGCAGGGTACAGGATAAAACTGTAAATTAGAGCAGAGACTTGGGGACTCGACACACCTGCTGAACAGTAAGGATACTGGATCCTGTTGCTTGAACTCTGTGGGGCTCTGTTCCTTTATCCATGACAAGCAGAAGCAGTGGTAGTCACTCCCCCATGCTTATTTTGAAGACTGGCCGAAATACTGCATGTGAAGGACGCAGTACAGAGTGACACAAGGAAGCAGCTCCTGCTGCTGATGCTGATGCTGATGTTGGTGCTGCTGCTGCTGCTGCTGCTGATGATGATGATGGTGATGCTGCTGCTGCTGCTGCAGCTGCTGCTGCTGCTGCTGACACTGCCACTGCTCCTTCTGCTGCTGCTGCTGCTGCTACTGCTGCTGATAATGCTGATGCTGGTGATGCTGATGCTGATGACACTGCCATTACTGCTGCTGCTGCTGCTGATGATGATGATAATGATGATGATGATGATGATGATGATGTTGGTGATGCTGATGCTGCCACTGCTGCTGGTGGTGATGCTACTGTTGTTGCTGCTGATGCTGTTGTTGTTGCTGCTGCTGCTACTGATGATGCTGATGTTGGTGATGTTGATGCTAATGCTGATGATGCTAATGATGTTGCTGCTACCACAGCCCCATCACCATCAGCTTTACCCCTCTAATCTCTAGAACCTTCATCACTTTAGTCATTTTGAGAACTGTCTACTTGCCATAGTTACATTTAAAGAGCAGTGTTATCCCCCTGAAGATCCCTCATTTTCCTTCACAATCAGTCTTCCCTCACCATGATCCTTTGAAGTCACTGACTTAGTTTTCTACAATGAATCTAGAATTCACACAAGAGACCAGTGTGCTCAATCCTTGTTAGGTTCCATACAGTGCTTTTGAGAGTCATCTGTGCTATCATATGTATCAGTAGCTATCTCTTTAGACTGATGCATGGGATTTCCTTCTACAAATGCTATATAAAGTTTATTCATTTGCCAGTTGGTCAGCATTTAGGTTGGTTAATTATTTAGTGATCATGAATAAAGCTATTAATAACAATTCCTTTTAAATATTTGTATTAACACAGTTCCATTTCTTTTGGGGGAAATAATTACAGTGATATTTGCCTGGAGATGCCAGGTTCAAGGTTAATCATGTCAAATTTGCAGGAAACTTCTCAGTGTTTTCTGAAGGGCTCCTGTGTATCAACCAGTAGTTATGAGAGGTCCACCTGCTCGACACTGTCACTAAAGTTTAGTATTTTCAGATTGTTTTTTTAAAAAGGAAACCAAACAGCCTTTCAAATTTTATGATGAGCATGCAACAGTACCTTGATTTGGTTTTGATTTGAATTTTCTCCATGACTGAGGAAGTTGAAAACTTTTATTAATGGGTTTTATTTGACATTTGTGTATTTGACTATCAGATTATTTGACTTTTATTGCATTGTAAAAATTCTTTATATATTTTAGACATGTTGTTTGTTAGGTACATATTTTTACCAGAATTTTTACTTTTAATTTTCTGAACAATGTTTTTGAAGAGCAAAGGCCCCATTTTGATGATGCCCAATTTGCTGATTTTCTATGGTCTTTATGTTTCTGATTTTACCTAAGAGAACTTCTCTCCAATTTTAAGGTCAAAGGGGTTTTTCCTCTCTTGCATAGTCTTCTAGATTAAAAAAAAGCTGTGTTAAGGTAAGTGCCCATTTAAAGTTGTATTTTTAGTACAGTAGAAGGTTCATTTCTCATCAGGACATCCAACTGTGCTGGAAGTGTTTATTGAAGCTGATCTGTCTTCCCATTGAATTGTATGCCTTTCCCACCATTATGGGTCCAAGCCCCTGAGAGCACAGTGAAGATAAACTCCTCCCAAATCTCTCCAATCAGACCTTTGCCGCGGCAAGAAGAGGACCAGTGAGCCACCAGTGCCTTGCTCCTTCGACCCAGTGCTTGGAGAAAATAACTTGCTGCTGTTGTTGAAGCCAACCAGTCTATGGCATTTTGTTATAGTAGCCTGAGAAAAAGTGTGAGAATTAGATTCCTTAAAACTATCGAGTCTTCTAATACATAAATTATATTGTGACTTTCATTTACAATTTTTAGTCTTGGGCTAGAGAGATGGCTCAGCGGTTAAGAGCTCCGCTGCTCTTCCTGAGGACCTGGGTTCAATTCCCAGCACCCACATGGCAGCTTGCTACAGTCTGTAACTCCAGTTTCAGGGGACCCGGAGCCCATGGCAAAACACCAATGCACATAAAAATAAATTAATTAATTTTTTAAAATCTCTTTCAATAATAATTTGCAATTTTTGCTGTGTGAATCTACGCCTACACCAGTTTTCTAAGTATTTTGTGATTTTCATGCTATTGCTTTATTTGCACCTTCTAATTGTGACTAGTAATAGAAACACAAGTGATTGTTTTTAAATATTTACTTTGTATCTTATATTGTTCCTAAACTCTTTTTTGGTTCTGCTGTCCTTTCTGTAGCTCCCTTAGACCATTCTCCACAAATGATCATGTAACCTTCAAGTACACAGCTTTACAGCCTCTGTTCTTATGTGTGGGCCTTTCCCTTTCCGTAATGCAGAACAAGGACCTCAAGTGCACTATTAAACAGAAGCACCAGGGTGGGAAAGCCCATGGCATTATGATTTACCAATGCTAGTAGGGAAGCACATGGTGTTCACTGCTCTCATTGTTGTCAGTTGTCAGTTCTAGACATTCCTGGCATAACATTTATGAGCCAGAGAAAGGCCTCTTTTACTCTTACTCTGATAGGTATTTGCCAGGAATTAAAAACCAATAACATACTTTATCAGATGCTCCTTCAGTATCTGTTCGGACAATCATATGCTTCTCTGCTTTGGTCTGTTAATAGAGAGCATGATGTCAAAAGGTGGTGGTGGCACACACCTTTAATCCCAGCACTCGGGAGGCAGAGGTAGGCAGACCTCCATGAGTTCAAGGCCAGCTGGGTCTACAAGAGCTAGTTCCAGAGTTCCAGGGCCCTACACAGAGAAACCCTGTCTTGAGGGGAAAAAAACAAGACTCCTAGATGATAAATCAAACTGGTTTTCCTGGGCTTAAAATAACTAGTAATACTTAATAATATCAATAAAATAAAAACTTCACCTATATTCAAATGTGCTTACTTATAATTTTATTCTTTTCTAATATCTTTATTGCTCTTGGTATCACGACAATGCTGATCTTATCAGAGACTGAAGAAATTTTTCCTCTTTTTCTGTTTTCTAGAGTCATGTCTATAGAATTAGATATTTGGCAGATTTTCCCACTGAAATCTTCCCAATGTTTGGGGGAAGGGCTCTTTGAATAAATTTGAATGTATGTCTCATGTAAGTTCTCAAATTATGTAAAGTTGTATATAATATTTTTATTATCCTCTTTATAGCTTTAGAATCTATCATTTCTTTCATTCTAGGTATTGGTAATTTTTGCCTTCTCTTCCTATTCGCTATCAAGTGTCCTATGGTAAATGATTGACGGCATGGGGTGGAGCTGGACAGAAGTCTTAGCAGTGAAGAGCACTTACTGCTCTTCCAGAGGATCAGTTCAGTTCCCAGCACCCACATCGGGTAGCTCACACCTACCTGGAACTCCAGCTCCAGGGGACTAACACCCTCTTCTGCCTTCTGCAGGCACCCCCCCTCTCTAGTTACATGTATGTACCATACATACACGTAAATAAAAACAAACTTTAAAAGTCTGAGTGATTGGCTCAGTAGCTAGGTGTTGGGAGGCTCTTGACATGTGAAGCATTTAATACTGACTCTGGGGAAGTCCAAACACACCAGAATAAATGGGCTAACCCAAATGAAGGCCTATCAACTTTATTGACATGCTCAAATAATTATCTTTTTTTTATTTCATGCCCATTTTAAATCTTATTGGTTTCCATACATATCCTTCTTATTATGTTCTGGAAGCTTATTTTAAGTTGAGTTTGCTTTTATTTTTCTTATTTTTTTTAAACATGAAAGCTTAGATAATAGATTTAAAATCCATTCTCTTTTCATATCATCATGAAATATTATAGATTTCTCTCTAAGCACTATTTTGGGGCTGGGGACACAGCTCAGTGTTAGAGTAGGTGCTTGCCTGGCCCGCATGAGACCCTAGGTACGGCCCCCAGAGCCATCGATATGAATCAGCACTCTTTCTGCCGATTCCCACGTTTGCATTCCGTTCAAAATATTCTCTGACTTCCCTTGTGAGTTTTCTTTTGACCCGTGGTTGATTTCTACTTACATAGTTTAGTTTCCTAATATTTGGGGATTTCCCAGCCTGTTCTCTGTCTTTTTTGTTTGTTTGTTTTGTTTTCAATTTCTTGTCTGATCCAGCTGCAGTGGAAGGATTGGCCTAAGTGGTTGGCTATGTGCACTTGAAGATGTCTATTCTGTACTATTTGGATGGCATGTCTGGAAATGCCAATTAGGTTGACTGATTGACAGCTTTGTTTGGGTCTTTAACATCTGTATTGAGTCTTTATTTGTTCTGTCAGTTACCGAGGGAGGAATTCCAAAACCTCTGGCGGTAGTTCTGGAAGTTTCTTTCTACTCTCAGTTTCACTAGCTCTTTTGCTTCCTTCAAGATTGTTCTTCATTTAGGAACTGACTCCCTGATGATCACATATGTCTGCTCTACCCTTGGTACTATTTCTTTTTCTGAGTGAAATTTCTGAGGTCATTGTGCCCCTTCCATCTTTTTTTTATTGGTGTTTCATTTCCATGTTCTTCTGGTTAGTGGGTCAATGTCTGTAGAGCAGAGAATTTCAGAGCAACTTATACTCTGATTTTCTAAAAATAAAACCAGCTCATCTCTGCAGTGTTACAATCACGTTTAATACGATACTAATGCAGTTCGGTTTAAATCCACCATCTTGCTCTCTGTTTTCTGTCTCCCTAGTTTATTTTTTCTCTCCCATTTTATTATCCCACTCCTCGTATATTTATAGTTCAAGTTTCTCTTCATTGTTGGTTTGTTATCTGAACGGTGGGGGTTTCAATAAGAAATGTTCCCCGTAGGTTCATGCATCTGACCACTCGGTCCCAGTTGATGGTGCTATTTGGGAGCTTATGGAACCTTTAGGAGGTGAAGCCTTGCTGGAGGAAGTATGTCCCTGGAGGTGGGCTTTGAGAGGGTATAGCCTTGCCTCACTTCCTGCTCCCTTTCTCTGTCTGCTCCCTGCCTGTGGAAGAAGTACAATCTGCCAGCCTTATGCTGCTGCTCTTGTGCCTTCCCCAACATGATGGACTTTATCCTTTTGGAGTAGAAAGCCTTTTACCATGAAACTGCCTTTCACTAGGGCATTTTGTCATAGCTGCAGGAAAGTAACTAATACATACGCGTTTCTTTTTTTGTGTATATTATCAAAATCTTACCATTATATAGCTCCTTCCCGTCTTTCTTTCATACTATTGGACTTTACTTTAGTATTGTACAAGCAACAAACTACTAGTTTGCTTTAAATCATGTATCATTTTTGAAATGATGAAGTATTTATTCCTTTGTTCTACTGCAAGAAACATACAGCAGCTATTTTAAGTTCTTCTTGCTTAATCAATGCTGTGTTTTCCCCTGGTTGTGTAACTATTGTCTGGCTCTTATCTCAGTTTGCGTGCTTGTATAATGGCATTACAGTGGTTGCTGATCTACCTTTATTGTCAAATGCTGTATTGTGTTGCCTTACTTTTAAAACACCTCAAATTTGATTGACATTCTATAATAATTTAGGGGTTGCCTTTATTGTATATTTTAAGCCCTAATTTTAAGATTTGACCCTTTGGAATATGCATTTTCTGTCCTGTGTATCATACATAGAACTTTCTTCAGTTTGTCCAGAGGTGACCTGACCAGTTCCTGGTTTTGCAGGACCTGCTGGAGTCGTCTTACAGCTCACAATGGCCTTCTCTCTGATGTCACTCTTGCTTCTCCATGTCGGATTCTCCCTCCTTACTACAGATAGTTACTCAGTTCTTATGCAAATCACCAAGGATTTTTTTTTTTTGGTGTCAAGTTCTGCCTTTTAGCTCTGTCCTGTTCTGGCCAGCTTGGCTTTCTCTGAACTCTTTGCAACAGAGCAGAGTTGGTGCTCTCATGTACTCATTCCCCATTGGAGTGCTCCAAGCCTGGAATTGTCTCCAGGCAGAAAGTGTGGCATGGCAGGGCTTGCCCCATCCTTTTCCTCTTCTCCTGGTCTGTCTTCTGACTGAAACGGAAAACACTTGCTTCCTGCATTTCATCTGGCTTTTGGCTTGTTTACCATGAGAGTATCTGTGATTCTGGATCATATTTCTACATGGATGGAGGCAGAAGTTTTAGCTTTTTCTTGTTTTGTCTTTGTGCTGGAGATTCCATACTTATAAAAGAAGGAAATTCAGAATGAAACAATCAAAACCCAGGCTTTTCATGTTTTACAGTATAATAAGGTTTGTATATACAACAATCTAGAAATGATACACATGAAAATTAATTTCAAAAATTAATCTCTAGGGCTAGTAAGAAGGCTCAGCAGATAACAGCAGTTGCCGCTGAACTAACTCCTTGAGTACAATCCTTAGACCATGTGGTGGAGGGAGAAAACTGGCTTCGACTGGCTTCCATCTTACCTCCACGCATGCTGTCTCGTGTTTGAGCTTCCCACTGAAACACACAAACTAAACAAATAAATCTAATAAAATGCATTAAAAAATCAGTCTTTAATTTCTTCTCCTCTTGGAACTGCTTAATCCTCATTTGTTAAGGGTGCAGCTAATCTCTGCTCTGGTTCTTCCTGATCTGTCTCACCTCATGATTTTTGTCTGCATATGAGAAGATATTCTCTTCATGGTTTTTGGTTCATTGTCAGCCCACATCTCTGACAGGTTTGTTTGTTTTGTTATCTGCTTCAGTGTAACAAACTGCTTCAGATTTTGCCACAGAAAGTGTGGAGTTTTGTTGGTTTTTGTTTGTTTGTTTGTTTGTTTTTATTCTCCCAGAGTCATTGGATTGAAAAGTAAGACAGGTTACAGGAAGGAAACTTTGTTTCTGCTTTGCTACCAAGACCTTGACAGCTGAAATAATTTAATTGTGGATGGTTCTAACTTCTGCAGGCTAAGATAATCTGGAAACGTCCTCCTGCTTGGAGGCCTGGGCCAGGAAGACTTGAAGAGTGGGCTCAGCTCCTACTGACGAACCTACACGTGACTTCTCCACATGGTCCTTATGCAGCTCAGCTGGGAGGATCCAGGGCACGCATTCTAGAGGACCACGGCTGAAGGCATAAAACTTCTCTTGATTTAACTTCAAAAGTCATGCACCGCTTTTCTGGTTTAGTCCAGATTTAAAGAAAAGGGCCACACTCTCTGTTTCTTGAGAGAGTGCCAAAGTCACACGGAAGAGGAATGTATGTGATGGTAGATGGTGCTGAGTCCATCTTTGAAAAACGTAAGTGTCCACCCTCTCTCCCTGACATATTTCTTGCTAGTGAAGTATTCGCTTTCTAATGCTTCTTGATACAGCATGATACTGAGGCTTAACATCAAATATCGTGCCACCTATACCATGTCCCCAACTAATGTATGTTGTTGTAAGAGGCATAGCATAGCTGTAATAGTTACAGCTATTCCGATGGCACAGTTTTGAATTTAGCTGGGCATATGGTGTCTTGTTAGGGTTCACACTTGATGTCTGGGATTCTACTGCCTGGTTGTTGGCTTTATTCTCTGAAACACCTAATTTAAATTTTTTTTAAATTTTATTAGTCTGTGTGTGTATGTGTGTGTGCATGCGCATGTGCGTGCTACACACCAGAGGATGCTTATAAAGTCGGAGGACAACTGGCAGGACTCCATTCTCTGGTTCCACCACTTGGATCTAGAGACTGAGCCCAGATTGTCAGGCTTAGCAGCAAGGGTCTTTACTCAACCCAACCCAGGCTGGACTACTAATGACTTGGCTCCTTCAGAACCAGAAGTTGAGGCTGCCACATCTTGTGAAGAACTCGATCTAGTTGAGGCACTTGCTCAAGGCAAGGGAGAATGGGAATGAGTAGTCAAATGTGGGAAGTACAGAAAGCAGAGTAACCACACAGCCGCTTGAAGAATTAGGTGCTGTGTTTGGCACGAGTACTTTCTCCCTAGTTTTCTATGACTGGGTTTGTATGTGCACAGACATGTATGAAATAAATGTCTTTATTTCCTGTCCTTTATTTCTCTATCATGTGATGTAAGACACACTAACTCTATAGTGGTATTTAAGTATCGTTAATTATAAACCATAGGCTTTAGGTGACAGAAGACCACGAGAAATTAAACAATACACAAAGACTTTACTTTCTATCATGGGGAAGGGGTTAGCCTATTTTGATTGTATGAAGTACAGTGTACAACCTGTGGGGAAGAATTACAAGCTCTTGTCTCTTTTGATGATTAGGACTGGAGTAATAAGTAGATATGGAAGGTACAAGTGAAGAAAGGCTGGCTTCTAAGAGTTGAGTTTATGGCAGGACACCCAGGGAGCATGTAAACTATCATTCCAGGGTGTTTCTGTGCACATGTTTCTAGATTATCGATGTGGGCAGGCCTTTGCCAATCTATTGAGGCTCTGGATAGAGCAGAAACATTAGGAAGTCAAATGCACTCTCTTCCCAGCTTATGCTTTCCCCTCCCCTCCAATATGGGAGCCCTGGGGGTTTGGGTCTTGGAATTCTGGAGCTCATGCTGATCACCCTCATACTTACTTTAGTTCTTGGGCTTCTGGCCTTGTACTAAGAGTGACATATAATTTCTTCCATAATCATCAGTCACTGGGACTCAGAACAGATCAGACCAGCTATCTGGTCCTTCAGTTTGTGAGCATCACATTGTGGGCAGCTTGGTCTCTACAATGCATAGTGGGTTTCCATTTAGTGTCCCATAGATTTCTGTGTTCTTCTAGTTCTTCACTGCAGAAAACTCTGTCTAGTTCCTTTAGATTTTGTTACAATGGCTCCTTGTTCCAGGATCAATATATGAATCACTTAATATTTGGTCAGAGAAGTAACATCACTTGTGTTCTGTGTAATACGTGATTTCTTCAAGTGATGTGGCCTTATGTAAATTGGCATAACTTAAAGTGTTTACCTCCTTGTTGTTCTGTTTCCCGTGTTACTGATTGCTACTGAATAGCAAACCCACAAATGGCTTAAGTGTTTGCTGGCCTGTGGCTAGGCCAGCTGACCATCTCTCTGCTCTTAATTGAGAGCTCTGCTTATGACTTATCTCTCTGAAACCACAAGGTGCTCTTGAAGGCACTTGCCGCCAAAAGTTTATTTCTCACAGATTTGTGAGCAAGGCTGAATTTGTTTTCTCTTTGCTCTTGACCATGGCTTCTCTGTAACCAAGTTCCTGCCTTCACTTCCCTGAAACAACTGACTGGAACTTGGAATCTTGCACCAGATCTTTCCTTCTTTAAACACACACCAAAATAAAACAAATAATAGAAGTGTTCTTATATTGGAGTTATGTTTCATGTTGAATTGGAAGAGATAGTCAAGTAATTAGACAAGAGAAGGTAATTAAAAACATAAGAATTAGAAGGAAACACTGTAGTAGGAGGCCACTTGTTTGTTCCCAGCTGCTCGGCCCCAAAATAATCACACAGAAACCATATTATTTGCCATACTGTTTGGCCAGTAGCTTAAATGTATTTCTGGCTAACTTATATCTTAAATTAACCCATATCCATTAATCTGTGTATCACCACGAGGCTGTGGCTTACTGGGTAAAAGTTTCAGTGTCTGTCTCTGGCGAGGCTGCATGGCTTCTCCCTGACTCTGCCTTCTTTCTCCCAGCATTCAGTTTAGTNTTTGTTCCCAGCTGCTCGGCCCCAAAATAATCACACAGAAACCATATTATTTGCCATACTGTTTGGCCAGTAGCTTAAATGTATTTCTGGCTAACTTATATCTTAAATTAACCCATATCCATTAATCTGTGTATCACCACGAGGCTGTGGCTTACTGGGTAAAAGTTTCAGTGTCTGTCTCTGGCGAGGCTGCATGGCTTCTCCCTGACTCTGCCTTCTTTCTCCCAGCATTCAGTTTAGTTTTCCCCACCTAGCTCTATTCTTCTAAGTCACTGGCTGAAACAGCTTCTTTATTCATTAACCAATAAAAGCAACACATATACAGAAGGATTTCCCACACAAAACACTATATTTTAGGAGGCATAATTATGCATTTGGAAAGACAAAAAAAAGCTGTTTCATGATAAATGTTAGTACATAGATAGATAACTGTGTCCATGTTAATTATCAACTTGACATAATATAGAATCTTTAAGAAAGGGATTCTCAGTAAGATATTGTCTAGCTTAGGATGGCTTGTGGTTGTGTCTACGAAGGAATTATCTTGATTGTGTTGACTAAGATAGGTAGGCTCATCCACTGTGGGTGACACTATCCTCTAATAAGGGGATTCCCAACTGTGTAGGAGTGGAAAAAACATTTGAGCTACTTCCAGTTCTTTCCATCTTGGCTTCTCTGAATCAGTGGACTGTAACCTGGAATGATGACCCAAATAAACCCTTTTTCTTTCCAGTTGCTCTTGTCAGGGAATCTTTATCACAGCAACAAGAACCAAAACTAAAACACAGATCAACAGAACAAAAGAAAAAATCCCCAAAGATATTGAATAATAGGTGGCTATTTGCTATGTGATAAAGGCAGCATGTCAAATCAGTGAGGAAATACTATTTTTAAAAGTGTTGGAAAGTAGTGTGTTTATCTAATTATTCTTTATCAATAAAAACTTGGGAGTCAGATATAGGGGTAAGAACATGAATCATCAGAGAAGTGGTGGAGGAGCAACCAGTGACCTCTTATATCTTTCATTCCCCCATGAATGAAGCTCCAACCTCCTACTTCCTGACTATCTGTCCTCAGTCCTCCAAAGCCTCTGTGGTTAATTTTGGTCAGCTAGTAGCTAGCTCTGCCCTCTGCTTCAAAGCAAACTTTATTGTCAGAATGTGATCAAAAGATCACACAGCCATTAAGATTGCATAGTCACATGTAAGCAGCTGAACTTGAGTGCTTGTCTCAAGGAACAGCAGGATGGGTTCCAAGAGCGCATGTCTCAAGGAACAGCAGGATGGGTTCCAAGAGTGCATGTCTCAAGGAACAGCAGGATGGGTTCCAAGAGTGCATGTCTCAATGCACATCAGGATGGGTTCCAAGAGTGCATGTCTCAAGGAACAGCAGAATAGGTTCCAAGAGTGCATGTCTCAAGGAATAGCAGGATAGGTTACAAGAGTGCATGTCTTAATATACTGCAGAATAGGTTCCATGAGTGCATGTCTCAAGGAACAGCAGGATGGGTTCTAATGCATCAAACATACAAGACCTAAAGAAATCATGGGCCTAAACTCACCCAGATTCATCCAGACCATTACTACCAGAGTGAGACTGTTGAGACATTCAGCCTCAGGGACTAAGCAGCTATTGGGTTCTCAGCCTGCACAGGGTTTCAGACAGCCATTGTTGCACTACCCACCCAGCATCTGGTAAACCATTCTAATAAATCTTCTTTGTAAGGACTATTCTCTTTATGGGTTCTGTAATACCCAGCATCCATGATTGGAAGCATCACTGCAACCCTTGGCCTTAGAGCTGCCTTAGTCCAGACTCCACCTCTGGAAAAGCCCACCAAGCACTGACTCCTTCCCAGGGAGGGTCAGGGAGGGTACAGGCTATTTAGGCTGCCGCCGAGAAAAAGAACATGTGGTCTTTGGGTTTTGCATGGTCTCTCTCCCCCTTGCCATGCTGTCCTGGCCACCCTAGAGCATTGCAGTAAGCATGGGCATTGATTTGGTCTAATTTGGTTTAATTGAAATTATTTGCATTGGCGGAGAGACTTATCTTAAGATTATTCCCAACAGGTTCCGTTTCTCTAGGGAACCCTCACTAATGCACATAATATTTTAAATTCTGCCTAAAAAGCATATTATGAGAAGCTGTCTGAATTCCCCTGCAATGACAGAATGCCTGAGATGAACAACTTAAAAGGAAGAACTCTTGGGTTTGGATTGTGCTTTTAGGGGTTTACGGTGGGTTGTTCTTGTTGCTCAGGGTTTGTTACAGTGGAGTGCATCATGGTGGGAGCACATGGCCAATGAAGTTGTTGACTCATGGTGTCTATAAAGTGAAGAGAGAGAGAGGAAGAGCCCGCAGTTTCGAACCAACTTGATTCTACTAGGCCCCATCTCCTGAAGGTCCTGTCACTACTGTATTGATGTCACAGGCTGAATTCCTGAATACATGAGTCTTTTGGGGGATGATCTGGATCCAAATTACAGCCATAGGTAAAATTAAGAACAGGACAAACTAGCAAGATGTTCATATTTTTTAACAGAGTAAGGATATGTAGTAATATAAAAGAAAAAATTGATAAATCTATAGAAAAATGATACAGACACTTGACCTAAAAAATGCAAATAAATCTTTAATGTGAGAAAATATGTTCAACCCTAAAAATGATAAGCAAAAAGAACTTTAAAACCATAATATCAGATTGGCAACATTTCAGGTCTGACAACAAACACTGTTGGCAAGTACATGGAGAAATAAGTGCTTTTAGTTCATTTCTGGTAGAGATGCAAAGGGTTGAACACAGCGGAGGGTAATTTGGCAAGACCTAGTAAAAAAATTATTTATGCATTTACCCTTTGCCCTGGCAATTTACTTCTAGGAATCTTTCCCAAAGACAGTCCTAAAAGAACTATAAAAATATATATGCACAGAACAAATCATTATAGCACTCTTCATAATCAAAGACTGAAAACAACCCAGATAGCCATTTATAGGGTAAGGGGGTCCATTAACTGAGAACTGTGAACCTATCTGTTCAGAGATGTGACCTCCAGATGGTGCTGCTAAGTCATGGCAGGTGTGGAGAAGATCACACATCAGTTTCATCTTTTATCTAGGATGAAGGATGAAGGATCTTTTATCTAGGATCACACACACACTCACACACAAATTTTTACATTTTACATTTCCTAGAGAGGGACTAGGAAACATAGTGAAGTTAGACTTTCCAAAGTTTATTTTTCTTATACAAGTTTGAGTTTGAAATCTTGCCAATGTTTTATGTATTATAAACCCAAACTAGCCAGGTAGTGTGCATGCCTTTAATCCCTGCACTCTGGAGGCAGAGGCAGGTGAATCTCTGAGCATTCAAAACCAGCCTGGTCTACAAAGCAGTTTCAGGACAGATGTTATACAGAGAAACTCTGTCTCAAAAAAACAAAAATAAACAAATAAATATGAAAATAAAAACAAACCCAAACTAAACTTCAGAAGCTGTTCAGTCCTAAGAACCACCAATAAATAAATAAAATTGAAAAGACATTTAAGTTAGATCCAGAGATACTGGTATATGTCTACAGTAGAGGCAGTAGGATCACCACAGTGTAGATTGGCCTCTGGTAATGGGAACCCTGAGTCAGCCATGGCTATGTAAGTAGGTAAGAAACAGCTATACCCTGTTTTAAAATGCCAAGACATTTTTTAAGAAGCAATCTCTAAAACAAAATTAAGTGAAGTAAATGGACATAGTGATGTATCTGTTTGGTGCCATAGCTATTGTCACAATTGGTTTCCATTGCCAACTGATGTACTTGGGAAGAGGGAGCCTCAATTGAGGAGTTGCTTCGATTAGATTGGCCTGTGGACATGTTTGAGGGCATTTTCTTGATTGCTAAGTGATGTAGGAGAGCCCAGCCTACTGCGGGTTGTACCAAGCCTGGGCAAGTGGGCCTGGACTGTATAGAAAGGTAGCTGAATGTGAGCCTGGGAGCAAGCAGTAAGCAGTCTTGTGCCATGGGTCTGCTCTCTAGATCCTGCCTCTAGTTCCTGCATTGGCTCCCTAGTGACATGAGAGTGGTAAGCATAAAGAAAACCTTTCTTCCCCTAAGCTGCTTTTGGTTATGGTGTTTATCACAGCAAGAGAAAGCAAGCTAGGGCAGCCACATAACAAGGAACTGCTCCAAGTAGTTCTGAAGCTCAGTGGCCAGACTGTGTGTCCTAATCCTATACACCAAGGAGAAAAAGAAACAAAGAAGAGAAAATGAAAACAATCGTGGACACCTTAAATTATTTTCAGTAATCAAAGAAGATGATAGTCTTCTAGTGTGTGTGCAATGTGAGCTCAAGCAAATTCATGAGCCTTTCTTTTTTGTTTAAACAGAAAAAGGGGAAATGATGGAGGAGGGTCAT